>JASCQY010000022.1:3948633-3958749 GCA_030264315.1 Sardinella tawilis
GGTATGTGGCAGGAGTCAGTTCTCAGCATTACGTTTTAACACTACGAAAGCCATTTTGCGCCGGCATTCTCCTTTAACATTCCATGAATATAGGCCTACCTATTGAGCTCTGGATAAACACATGCATTGTTGTTGTTGACAAAGTTGTGCTGTACTGTGCGTGTGTGTTTTGGTCTACATGTTGCAATATTTTGTAGCATTCCACTTCGTTCTACACTTTTCATCTGACTGTATAATCTCAGAGATTCTGAGAGTTCTGTGATTTTATTCTGCCATTGCTATTTTCATAGTTTTACTTTTAGCCAGACATTGCTCTAATTTTGGACCAACATTTAACTCCAAACATATTAGTATTCCATACTGTCAACAGAGTGCAAACAGATGTTTTGTGATTGTTCATGGCTATCTAAAATAATTAATGAGGCCAAAACAAGTTAGGAAAGGAGAGTAGATGATTTGTTTACCTATATGGAGGGACACATGATTTTCACGCTTGAACATAATCTCAGCCCCAAGCACAATCAATCATTCCGTCAACAGCACCGCAACAACTCTATCCACTTAATTGTTGTTTACTATTAAAATGCCACTCCAATCAAATCTGTGTAAATTCAAGAGTAAAAGTAGACACTTCACACTCAAGTTGCCACGTAAACAACGGCATTAATACCTGACTGGCCAGATCATCCATCATCTATCTGGAAATACATCTCTATTGCGTGGGATGGAATTCCTGATGTAAACAACGAGACAGCATAACATGATCAGCAGCAGCAGCACACTCAAGTGTCTCTCCTGCCAATCACAATCTACTGTGTGAGCCAGAGATGGAATGATATCACACAGAGCATGCAAACAAATTAGGAGTGCTTTGGAAACAACAGGATTTTAACTGATGCTAATTCTGATGAATTATGAGTGCTGGGTGTTTATGAGAGCCAGCTGGGTGGTTTGTGCCTGATGAAATGCACAAAATGCACAAGCTTGATACCAGGAAATGTAATGTAGTAAAATCATCTTCATCTTTGTAGGTGTGTGTGTGTGTGTGTGTGTGTGTATGCGCGCGTGTGTGTAAGAAGTATTCTGACTCATCTTGCTGAGTGAGTACACTACATGAACAAACATCACATCCTAAATCCAGATGCAGCAGGTCGTTGTTTTGACATGATAAAATGTTTCTCTTCCTCAGTTATTTCAGTAAGTATGTATTTCTCTGAGCATTCAAATATATTAAAATTTTCAATGTTGAGGTCCATAGGCATCTTCTTAACAAGCCCTGGGCTTGTTAACTTTCACTGATTACCTCTATTCATACCAACTTGTATGGCCATGATTTCCGCATTCATGATGGGAACTACAAGCTAATCCAGTCACTTCTAATGTAGATTGGCATTCATTAGTTGGGCCCTCAGCCCATTTTGAATCCTACAGATCAGTTCCAGAGCGCGACAGACACGACAAACGCATGGGGTTGGATGGCAGAGCTGGGCTACTGTCCTGTCACATCTGATTACACTTTCATCTGATCATCAAACCCTCAATTAGCTGAAGCAGTTGTGACGCCGCAGGGAGGCAACAGGTGAAAACAGCCTGCATAGTCCCAAAGGAACAGGCAATGGGAAACGCTGTCATTGAATAATCACCCAATACACTGAGACCTCTCTCCTGAAGGACAGCTTTAAATTGGCTTGTTGTGTTTAGTGGTTGGCTGGCACCTCAATTAGAGTGCCGCTGATTTTATTAGGGATCAATGGCAGCTCCGTTAGGGGCCCACTGGAGCGTGTTTACAGTATCCAAAGATTGGTGACTGTGGACAAGCCAAGTCTATTTATCTGCTTCAAGGGTACCTTGGCTGGTTGGTTTCCTGTGTTTCAAACCCAATTTTCACCCCTGCTGCCTCACTCCAAAGTAGCTCAAACAGAAGGAGACGGAGCAAAAAGGACTTTTTTTTTTCTTTTTTTTTTTTGCCTCTTCAATAACTGCCGTCTTCGCATACCCCATTTTCATACCATTTCACCTGCTTAGGGAGGCAGGCATCCCACAGAAGTCTGCACACCTATGCTCACGCTGGTTCCTGATTGGTTTTCTTGCTGCTCTTCCAAGCCATGTTGCTGTCACAGCTATATACTGTATGCCTTTTGAAAACTGTCCAGGGAAGGCACAGGTGTAAAACTTTTTGCTTTGCTTTGGTTTCTTGTGTTGCAGAAAAACATCAGAAACAGATTTTCATTTTATGTCTGTACTTCAGGTAAATGTGCCTCAAGTTTTTTTTTACCACAATTACCTGATTATTTACTGAGGTTAATGTATTAATTTTAGTAAATGTCTTCATCTCTGAGGTTAATACTAGGGGGCAATCCATGCATGGGGCTTCATTCTACTCTCTCATTAGCTCACGATGCGATCCTGATTCATTAGAGAGGGGTTGTAACGTAGCAGAAAGCGGCCAGGGCAAGTGTTGTGGCCTTTTTTCCCTAAAAATGCTGCCTGTCTTTATAACATAGCCCAGCATGTTAATTAGCTCACCATTTCCACAGTGTAGGTGGAGCCCACCCATTCATAAAGCTAGACTACCATATTTTGTTTTGGAAATCATATGTGACTGTTACCTGTATTTATATATTTTTATATATTTTAACAAAGGCTGGGACAAACTAAACATCTGCTGATGCTGATGTCATGATGCATGTTGCCTGCTACTGTACTTTCAGATGACAAACACAGGCTAAGCAACCTGCCCTTCATTTTGCAATGGAGTTCTCCTTTATGTTCCAGGGAAGCTGGCAAGTCATACTGCTCCTTCTGAACTTTGTTGTTGTTTGATGTTTCTGTCATTTCATTATTTATACGTTTTTGTTCTCTAATAGTCAGCCAAATTACCAATAAACTACCATCCTTTTTGAATTAAGAGATTGCTATAGACTAGACTGAACAAACGATAGGCTACCAGATACTGTCCAGGGTCCATTGAGATGCACCTTTAATCTGTGTCATGCTTTTGGACATTGTTTAGGACTACAGTGAGCTCTGGAGAGCACAGTCAGCAATGAAACAGTTTGTGTTAAATCGCTGTCAGAGGCCCGTCCATCTACTGATGTGCTGTTTGAATAACGTTTGAATAATTTGAGTGAACTTTTCTTTAAAAACTGTGTAATAAAAGTATTACTAAAACGCTTACTTTAGCAGCGAGTTAGAGTCAACACTTACATAAACAATGGTGATAAATTCCTTGTGTATAGGTACAGGATTTTCTACAGTGGCCAATCAACAATAGCACAACACAGGATACAAACAACAACAATAGTTGGCTGCTGACCATCACAAGGGGTTCACAGAGGAACATGTAGGCTGAAAACTGCCTTAAATGCAGTGTTTCTCAAGTGAAGTGAAAGTCCACCTGGGAAACACCCAACGCCCAGTTGTCATTATGACACTGCACACAACGAAATTACCTTTATGCCTCACCCGTGCAAGGGGGCAGCCCCAACTGGCGCCCCAAGGGAGCAGTGCGGCGGGACGGTACCATGCTCAGGGTACCTCAGTCATGGAGAAGGATGGGGGAGAGCAATGGTTATTTACTACCCCCACCAACCTGGCGGGTCGGGAGTCGAACCGGCAACCCTGGGGTTACAAGTCCGACACTCTACCCGCTTACCCATGACTGCCCAATCTTCTCAATCTTGAGTGGGCCCCATTAGAGACATGAAGGCATGTGACAAACCCGAGGAAATTTTTGTTTTTGAGGTGGGAAATGACAGAAAAAGTTACAATATTAAAACAATATGACTATTTTCTGTTTACAGTTTTCCTCACCATTTTGCTTTAGGGTCTAATTATATACAATGCACCTTCTTAGTCACTGTCAAATGGTGTGAGCTCTTTAGAAATAAAATAATAAACTTCAGTTTTCAAACTATTTGGGAAGTTTTTTGTTATTATAACAAACTATTTTGGAAAAGTAATGTGGTCTTATTTTAATGCAACACATTCAGGGGTATAATGAGCCAAAACTTGCATTTTGAATAAGGCACATTCTATCCACATACTTTACAAGACAAGAGAATAACAATTTAGGTGCTGTTGTGAACTGTCATGAATTATAGATAAACAGAGGCACATAATTATGGGCAAAATTGAGGTGTAAAGGTGATTTTGTCAGCATACGCATTTTTTCCACATAAATATTAATGGTACATGAATATGGATCATTGCACAAAAGCTTTCATTTGAAATGATGTTCAGGCAGCCTTAGAATATTAGGGACCATGAAAAGGGTCCAAATGTGCTAGGCCTGTATGTAGTTTGGCAACATCTACAGACAAAGCATAGCCATTCATGTCATTTACAGTTGTTAAAAACTTTTTTGCAAAGGATAACCTTTCCAAAGTGAATGTCTTTTATGACATTCAAAGCACATTCCCTGAAAACAATACAGTCACATTGTATGGCTTGCACATTATAATGAAGAGTGATATTTTATGAGAAACTGAGGATAATTATCTTGTGCCAATTTCCATCTTAGCAAAGAACTAAGGGTTGAATGGTATTAGCATAAGCTTCTTTCTCCTTCATTCAGACAGTCTTCCCATCAAGGAAGTTTGGTTCAATCCACAGTCTTTGACTAGTGGCTTCACAAGGGACTGTGGGTAGCCTTTTGAAGTCCCTCACAAATGAAAGGATTTTGAGGAACTGGTAAACAAGTGAAAGTTGTCCACAAAGTCTTTGTCAGGTAAAAAAATGTTTAGAAAATTCAAAAGAAGAGCTCTATTATTTTTTCAGCACATTTCTCTATTTTCCTGACATCACTGATAATGCTATTATATGACTAACATGGGCTATATTAGCCCTCATTTGTAATTCACATCTGTAGAACCTTACATTGGAAGGAAAACAAAAGTATCACTAAAAATGTAGCCTATTATTTCTACATTGACTTGTGAGAAAGCTCATTAGCAATGCTGCAAAAACATTTTTTACAGTCTGCTGTTTGATGACAATTCACATGTCACTGTAAGTCTATATTTAACCAAAACAAGAGCTTGGAGCATATTTCAAATGGCTACAGTCTAGCAATATCTCAGTGAAAAAAATCCTGGCACAATACACACCATGCCACAATGCATGCAGTGTGAAAACAGAGAAATATCAAAAGAAACACCTTGTACTTCAATTCACTGACAATATTATGTCGATCCTAAAAATTCAAAGTGAAAAAAAAATCTTTCAGTATCCACTCCATCTAATAAAAACAGTGTAAGATATACCACAGAGAATTGCTTCATAGAATAAAAAGAAAACGTGACATTACACTAGAATAACACAAACTGCATCATTTTGTGTGATAAAATATGAATGTCTTCAGTTTTCTACTCCAGTGACATTAAACAAAAAACACATTTCTAGCCTGAAATGGTTTTAATTTATAATTTAATAGCTTTAAAAATGAAAAGTAATGTTTTGTTAATTGCTTGAGCACATTTGAAAATCTTCCTAGAAGGAGGTGGGGTAAAAAAAGATCAGATTCAGTTTCTGTGCTTTTTCTTGTCATCTCACACGCATCTCACAGGAGATTGCAGTCCAAATCAGCTCCTCTTTGAAGCACGTGTCTTGCATTCCATGAGAGTATAACATGCATCGTCCACAAAGCAGCATGCTGCACAGGAGCCCGTCAATTTCAGTCCGTTTTAGAGATCATCTCAACAAAATTTTGTCTGGAACTCTCTCAGCGAGTGACAGTCAAACGTACTTCTCACAGAATTATTATGGTCTGCCTAATGGATGGCAAAAGGCTGTGCGGGGTCAGGCAAATGGATTTCAGATGCTATCAGCAGCCACCAAAGGGAACACTTATGATAATCAGACACCTGGAAAGTAGCGCCTTGAGGTGTGTGTGGTTTGCCAAAAGTACAGCACCTTTTAGTAGTTTGAAAGATGAGTTGACATAATGTCTACAGGAAACTGGGCGAAGAGCTCTCATGAAAATATCATAAGCACTGCATTAAGGCTAAATACTAGTATGCTTAGAACATTGAATTGCGGTTATTAATTAGTTCAAACAGATTCATTCTGATTAATAAATATATTCCACATTAGCCAGGCTAGTGCCACCTATTGGTTCCGGCCAATTTCATGTGCCTCCACTATATAGTCAGGAAACTAACGAATCGCTTTCGTTTGCTTCGGCTGCCCTGGCGGGATGGACAAATCAGCGAACAGAGAATTCAAACGATGCATTCCAGTGCGTACCATACGTCATGGCCAAATAGTACCGATTGGTTGAAGCCACGACCAAAGAGTAGCGACTGGTTTTAAACAGTTAGTATCTGCCCACCGTCAATGATGGCAAAGCAAACAAATCTAAATCGTTTATGGAACGAAGAGAAATAAGCAGCTGCTACATCAGGCTAATTCCACATAGCCTACAGTAGGAATTAAAAGCATACTGAAACAAGTATACGCTTTGCAAGTACGATGTGTTTGCATGCAAATAGCATAATTGCAACAATGGTACTGAAAATGTACAGTAGGCTATATGCTCTCATGTAATCATTTGCAGTTGAATCACAATCACACCTGAACCTCTGATACTACCCCTTTGTATTTTCTAACACTGAGTGAAGGAGTTTAAACTCTACAAATGGCGTGGCAGCCCATGCACAAGGACATCCTCCGATGTCATGAGAGATCACCCATGGAATGAAAGTTAAGGTCAGACACAGCTTGTTCACTGCTCTTTCCTTCAACTGCCTGAGCTGTTGCACAGCTGAGCTGAGTGAGCTCTGCCTGTCATCGATTTTCCTGCAGCCTGAGCCTTTAACCACAGGCAGAAACAAAATGGCTCTGTATTTGTATTAATGAGCATGCTCTGGAAGGCATTCACATTCAAATGGGCTTGAGTGGGCTCAGATGAGGTGGCAACTGCAGAATGCTGAGTCTTTATAAGCATGGATCTCAGTGACATGAAGGAAAATGTTCCATCAAACCTGGCATCCAAGGTCCAACCAGGAACATGCACAGCGATCATCAATATTTAAAAACGTCTCTCCATCAAAAAGGTACCTTCAGTAAATTCAGTAAATAAAACAAGCAAATGCTAGCGTGGTGTATGGCTGCTGGGGCCTCATCCACATAACATACATCATACAGGTCAATGTAGCAGGGACAGGAATGTGAAAATGGTGGGTGTTGAGGACCTATAACAGCTCTCAATTGATTTATTCACCCTAAACCTCTTTACTAGAGTGCATTCTAACTGTACAGGAATAGAACTCAACAGCTACTTATCTTATGTGTGGGTGTCTGAAAATGAAAAGGTCACTGAAGAATGTCATACCTAGCCATTACCTGTTTCGATCCATAAATGTTTTAACATAAATAAACAACTTGTTTGAACCTATTCTTCATAGTGGGACACATTGAAGATATTCCTAAAAGGCTGCACTTGAAAACTGAAAACACTACTGTTTTTTTTTTTTTTTTTTTAACATGCTACAGTATACAGTATGTGTTCAGGGGACTGGCACTGCAATGAAGGAGGCATCTCATATTCGTGACCATAATGCTATATGCCAAACAACTTGGAAGACAGTGGCCAGATCTCAGTTTTAACTTTAGAGAGCAACTCTGACTTCCAGTGGCATTCCTCTGAACTTTCTTTTCAGGAGATCAGAAAAAAACTACACTTGAATACTACCATGAATACTACCAAAGAGTTACCCCCCCCCGCCCCTCCATTTATTTAACCCATTCTCACAGGAGACAGACACACAAGGCCAGAGAATAAAAGGAAAGGAAAAAAAAATGTGGCATCATGGCAATCTCTTCTTTTGCTGGTCCCTATGAGATAGGCCTACTGTATGATTACTCAGAATGGACAGGATTTCTTTTTTTGGCAAAGATGAGGTCTGCCTCTGATCTGGCTCAGCTGTAAATATTACATATGTGCATTTCTGATAAATGGCATCATAAGATCAAAGAGCGTATACATGAAGACCCAGAGAATTGCTGATCAACAATGAAGTTAATTTTGAAATAGCTTATAAGATTGGCTGCCTTAGGGACAGATTGTGCTTTGAACATGTTCAGTACCTGAACCTACAGTATATGGGTATTGCACATTTTAAACAAATGCAAATGAATGAAATTTTAATATTACATCTTAAACATCTTTCACCTGGTTCCATCGCATGGGAGTAAAGCTTTTTCTGATTGCAATAGTTGTCAAAAAATGTTTGTTGAGGAAATATTGAAATAAATGGGGGTCTTTGCAGGGGCGAAAAACTATGCAATACTTGCATCATCTTTGGGTTTGAATGGGCCAATCAGCCAACAGAGGGCTGAAAGCAGTAATGTTGAAATCAAAGGGTGCATTCCAGCACGTAATCTATGTTATGACCAAACAGCATTGGTTGAAGCAGAAAGTATCGGCCCACAGTGGAGCACGCATATGCCACTTGATAGGTTTCAGACACTTTGCACAAAGTGAAACGATGTGAAAGTGTATGATGCATCAGGCTAAAAAGTATTTATTGTAGAGGCAAAAATGGTGGATGTTCATTGACGTTTGTGAGGGTTGATGCCAACACAAAGCCGAAGGAAAAATGACAGCAGGCAGGTATAACAAATTTTAAAGCAAATTATCCGATCATTAATCAAAAATGTTACAATTAAGGGGCTTTGAATTCTTTAAAAAGACTGAGCAAAACACTAAGTAAGGTCAGTTCAGGATTCGTTTGAAAAGAATAAAGTAAAGGTTTTGTCATGGCCCTCCTAGTCCAGTCTCCAGACTTGAATAGAAAACCTGGGCAAAAATTAGCATTGCAGACAGTCAGGCAAACAGGTAGATTTGGGAGAAATATGCAAAGAGAAATGGGCTCAAAGCTCAAAGCACACCACGGATACAAAAGCTCTTCGGCGAGTGCAGAGAAAGTGGTGTTTATAAAGGCTAGGTGAGGATATGCACTGTTTTGACGAACAAGGGGGGATGCAAAATCTTCATATTTCGCATGTCATGTTTGTGGATAGTAATAATTAAGTCCAAAAGTAACACAATTAATAGCTTGTTCATTCAAATGTCAGAAGTAAACTAATTTTGATGAGAACATAGCACATCCTATGACCTTTTGCTGAGATAGTGTTCATTTCAAGCATTCTGCTCTATTTCAGAAAAAAACAGACAAGTCAATCTGACATCAATAATTAGATATTTCATTGTCTATTATGATTTAAAGCATTCAAATTTGAGTCTTTTTGTCAAAAGTACAATATGGTTGTTGAACAACAGCCTAGATTAAATTTCCATTTCCAACATCTGTTTTGATTTGAACACAAAGACAGACCCATAGAGTAGACACACTTGCGTGTAACTCCCTCATTAAAAGAAAAAAAAAAAAACACTTATAATCTTAACTAAACAGTCTGCAACTAAGCTGACATTGTTACGACAATGGACCGCATTAACCTCTTTGGTATGTTTGTTCACCTGCATTCCGCCATGCATCTCAATAGGTGCACGTGAATGCTGTTTGGGCCCATTATGGGCATGGTTTGTCTGTTAGTGCTGCTGTCTGATTAAAGTGACACCTGCTTGTATGTGAGGCTGATGCATTCTTTTTTCAAAGGATGGAAAATAACAGTGGGTATATATTGATATTCCTTACACCAGCACCTCCCGAAGCTATTAGTTTAATTCCACATGAATACTATGAATACTAAGTGAAACAGCTGTGGATAGGGGCTTGTTTAGCCACACATTTGTTGCCTTATTGCTAGATTCTAAATTTTATCCGCACCTTATTTCCATGGACTAATTGCCAACAGAATAATGGCACCTACATCATAATTAGGTAGAGATACAAAGCATAAAACTTTTACTTGGAGATTTAAAACTACAAACCCAATTCCAAAAAAGTTGTGACACTATGCAAACTGTAAATAAAAAATAAATGCTATAATTGTCAAATCATAGAAGCAACATACTGTACATGGTGGACAATAGCCCAAAGGCACAAAAGCAACACTTCAATTGTTAAATTGTATTATTAAAGAGAAACTATGCAACGTTTTTAGGTTAATATATCAGCGTCGTAGTCACTTCGATGGTTAAATAGTTCATTC
>JASCQY010000022.1:3960547-3972695 GCA_030264315.1 Sardinella tawilis
GGTATGGCTCAATTAATTAACTCGAGGGGAGATGAAAAATGAACATATTTCCACAAATGGTGGAGTGTTGCTTTAATTTCAGGGTTCCTACTACATACTGTATCTTCAATTGCAAAATTCCATAGATTTTCCATACTCAAATTCCGATATTTCAATATGTTTCTGACTACATTTTTCTGACCACTACGCTCACAGAAGACCACTTAACAAGTACCTCATAGTTTAATTTAGGCCATATTTAATATCAAGCTATGTTGCAATAGCTTAATAGAGTAATGTGTGCATACCTGTCCAACTTCAGAAATCAGGCCAACTAACACCACTGCAGATGAGTTGTCCAAGGTCTGCCAATATAAGTGGAGTTCAGAATACTTCTCAAATTTGGCATACAGACATTAACTAGTGGGTCCAATAAGACATCTGACCGTTGGCTGAGTGTGGACTCACTACATGACCTAGAATGACTCAAGCATTTTGCCATGGAGTATCTTTACCCAACCAGGCTTCATATTCAGCAACTTGGTCTCAAACAGATACACTGTAGGCTTCAGAAATAATGGGTTTCTGACGTCTGAGTTCTGTTTACACAATTATGAAGAGGGACTTTTAGAGAGAATAGTAGAGCTATACAATAGTCTAATGACAGTCTGGAAAACACATTTTTTCAATATTCACTTTCCTATTTTTTTTACTTATCCAGACCTGGAAAATACTAACATTCCTTAGCAACTTCTACATATGAATCCTCAAGATTTAAGAAGAGCACAACCATGTTTCATATTCATGAAAGCTCTGTGGCCATGCACAACCTTGCCTAACAACATCGAGGTAAAATTGGCTTTGCATTCTATGTCCACTTTAAGAGCTTGGAAGTGAGATGGTCACAAGAAAAGAAAGTAAGTAAAGCAAAAAAGAGAGGAGAGCAAACCAGCTGTCAGTGCCCCATAAAATCTCGATGACTCTTTCCGTTCCAGCATCACCAATTTCATTACATATACAGTACCAGCTTCAAACCGTGCCACCAGTCACAGTTTTCCATATTGATCTCTTAGCTTAATTATCCTCTAGGACTCCAGAAGAGATTGTTGTGTTGTGCTGTGCTGGCCAATGGTCTCCATCTCCCTTTCACAGACATCCCATATGTGCAGAATAAGTAACTGAGCCTAGTCAAGGACATGTCCGCACAAATGCTTCAGCTCCTCAGTGGCGCAGCAGTTCTTATGGTACTTTGCCAGAGAAACAGATGGCACGCAAGTGAGCTGCAGTGGCCATTCTGTTAATCCCTGGCACCCTCTTCCTGTGATGAAAAGATGCTTATTTATTTCATTTTTTATGTCTTGAACAAGACACACGTATGTGCAGGGATTTTTAAAGGACATTTGCTAAGAAGAAAAGGAACAGGTGGATTTGACGAAGAAAGCAAATTAGAAATGTGTCCTTTTTACACTTCAAATGTTGTTGGCAGGGCAGGTTTCAGTTATTCAGAAGGACACAGCCACTAGAGAAAACTGAAAAACCCAATAATTAGTTCTGGAAAAAAAAATATTTTAAATGCCTTCAGACAAGGTAACTTCTAAAACAGTGAAAAAATTGACTATGAAAGATGCCCGAAACTTCCAGTCCTCCCAGGAGACCTTTTCATCTCTGATTGCTCGCCTCTCTCAAGCCCCCTGCTCAGCATGGCTGCATGTTAATTCTGGGCAGGCTGACTGACAGTTTAAGCCGAAGGCTCTTCATTCACCACAGCCCAAGGCCAGATCCAATATGACTGCAGGAGCTCTGCTACACTGACAGGCTTCACATTCACTCCCCTTCAAATTCTCATGCCCGCCTGAGAGATGCACAGTCTGTAGACGAGAGCTGCAGATGTGTCCACTTCAAAGGGGCCAGGGACCGGGGAAATGACACGCAGCAATCAAAACCCCAAAGAGACAGACATGGTGATGTCAAAGATGAAAGCTTTTGTCCCTGTTGTCATTGTTCAGAGGGGAAAGCGGAGTTCATTCCCTCTTGAAGACAGGTACCCTATGGAATATGCACAGTGCAAATTGAAGGATTTTTAAAGTACATATCTCTTCCTGCAGTCACTGACTTTTTTCCAACTTAGACCACCATAAATTGGTCCACAAGTCCATACGCTGACAAACTGCAGTGGAAGACAGTGACGTGGGGATTTTTCTCCTTGAATTGCATGATGAAAGCGCTTGATCACAGTGGGGAGACACCTATTTGAATGAGCAGCTGTGCCAAAAAAAAAAAAGCTCAGGAGTGATGCATAGCTGGAGATTGACTGTAGACAACTGGCAGTGTAAAGTGATCCAATTATGGTATATCCCTCCCAGGGCCCAGGCTCCCGCTTAAAACCCAGCAAAAAATTACATTCTTTCCCGATATGGCAAGAGGGGTATAGGCTTATGATCAAACGCTCAACAGAGAGTGAATATTATAAGTGACAGTATTCAATTCACCATGTGATTTTTCAGTTTATGTCTGATCCACATGTTCTGAGCTTGTTTAGTTATTGAGGCTGTTAACTACATGCAGCTAACTTATACACAGAATTTTGCAAAGATTAATTTGATTCTTTTTCATTAGGCTGACAGATGGCAGCTGTAGTGAGAACTGTGGAAGCTATTGCAATGGAGAAAGGTCAGGTAGGCCAGGAAAGGTATGTGTCAGATAGGTCTACAAGAGCATCTGAAGATACTGTATATACTGGATATACTGAAATATGGACTGAAAATGAAGTTTATCAAAATTATAAAAAATATATATAAATTATATATATAGCCTATCAATCTACTTTGGGTTTTGCATCTGATTCTGAACTAAATAATTTCCAGAATCTTATTGCCCCCTGCTGGCAACAGTCCAACAGCTATGAGAAAAAGAATGCGACTACCAGTAAATACATTTCGGTTCGCAATCCAGAGTGAAGAGGTCCTGACATGTTGTACATGTTGGTTATCATACCTAATCCCCCCAGGCAAACATTACATTTATCATTTCGAAGTTTTTGTTAGGTGGCGATGAGGAACTACATCGGAAGCAGGTAGCAGCTAGCGCGCATGCATGTCAAGTAAGTTGCTTACTTGTTTGGCTCGCCTTGTTTGGGAGTACCCAGACTCACAGAACATTTTTTTGAAAGAAGAGGTTATTATACTTTATTTATCATAGGATTATATCATCGTCTCTTCCATTACAGTATTTTCTTCTGAGAGACTCTACTCACAGAGAGATTTGGTAGTGTGTGTTGCCAGTCGAACTAATCATGCTAATATAGCAGCTACAGTACATACAATAGAACATAACAACATGCTAATCGTGTGAGGTCCATTATAAGTTTATGAAAAGTTTATGAAAACAACTATTCCACTGGACCAACATAACAGAGTTGTTTTACCTTCCTGTGTGCTTACTCATCTGTCAGCAATCCTGTCTTCATCCTCAGAGCTGTGTGAGCAAACTGTAGCCTAATGTCTGCCTAAAGCCGGGTCCACATACGTCGCTTCTCTTTACTCGCTTCTCGCTTACTCGCCCAAAAGTTAAATTAATTTCAACTCAATATCGGCGATATCGCCTCGCTTGTACTCTTCTCGCCTGTCCAGGCGTTCCATCGCTGGAACACATAAACATTCTATTAACTGATATCGCTCAGCTAGTAGCGAGTGGCGACGTGTGACATCTCAAGAGAAGTCTGCTTTGAATGTTTCATTGTCTGAAAGGAGCCCAACTTGCAGTAGAGTAGAGTGACTAAGAGGCCATTCTTTGATGGAAATCATGTCTACAACAGCTTTTAATAGTTTTTCTGACATTGAGACAATAGGCTATATTATTTCAAAAGGCTATAAAATCATAAACATGACATTCTGTCATCTATTTTTTTTTTAGCCTAACTTATTTTCTGCATCATTTCCTCAGCCTAGGCTGGATTGGGTTGGTTGGACAGGCTGGTGTCATATGGAGCAACATGGAGCTTGTGTCATATGGTGTTACTGAAAGCTACTGAAATTAAGCCTATAAATATCAAAGACTTCATCTGAGAATGGGCTTGTGTACAATAGATAACTCAGTTTTATAGTTTTATTCCCACTCTCTCATTGAAGTCCTGTTCAGTTCATTTGTCAAATCAGCCAACACATCTGTTCCGAAACATTTTTCTCTCAGACCATCCTGCCTAACATACTGTTCTTTATTTTCACCGTGTGGTTTATTTAACCTCAGTAAGAATGTGTGCCTTTTGTGCAGTGAAAACTTCTGATGGTGTTCGTCCAAAACCTCGTTGACAATTCTGTTATCGTCACACCTGTCGGACTGGATGGCTGCCACATCTCCTCGCTCCAGCACCCCATTTTACGTGCCGTGACCTTCTCGGAGGAGCCCAGTCTGATCACCATACACAGGTCTGTCACACAATGGTTATTGTCACTGCCATTCTATTTCTTCGGAGTCGGGGGGTGGTCGATGTTGATTACATCCATCTCACATCCATGTGAGGGAGGGCGTGGGGAGGGACAATCAGTGTGTGATCAGAAGTCTGGAATAGTGTCTGGCACGTCTCGGCGAGCAGTTCATTATCTCGCTGACTTCCCTCATTTGAGTCCCCTGACCCTGCAGAGCGTTTCATTCCCTCTCGTTTTTCTCCCCCATGCACCTCTCGTTGCATCAGTTCTCCATCCCAGGTGCAATTAATAATGCATGAAATACAGAAATTATCGAAATGTAATCGTTTTTTCTTGGGGTTTGGTTAATGTGACAAAGCCAAGTTATACACCGTGAAAGGTGGTGTTATGTGATGATGGTTTAAAAGGAATGAAGCTTGAGAAAGTTCAGATAGTGTGTGATGTTTCATTTTACAGACAGTGCAGAGGTCAAGAGATTGCAATGCTATGCTACATATTACTCACACTTTTCCTCATTTAGCCTAGCCATTTTGGCTTCAGACTGAAAAGCTGAAAGTCCCAGAAAATTGGGTACACCTGTAGTGTAATGTTAGATTTAATATAAGGGGAGAAAACATATTTTTAATCCACCTTCAGTGTTGAACTGGAGAACCTTGTCCATGGCCAAGCCCTGCTGAACACTTAGAGGTCCTAGAATAATGACTTCTGAAAATAGACCATGGCATGGGGTTTTGTGCTTCTTCTTCCTCACATCTTTCTTATTATTCCAGAAGTTGTCTGCTCACTTGTGGTCACGGGACATTATGGAATGAAATGAAGTAGGCCTGATACAGTATATTGCTCTGTGACATCAGAAGCTTAGCCTATATTTCAATTACTTAAGGCAGAGCTGGGTGATAACAACAGAGTGTTTGTTTTTGGAAAAATGCGTAACTTGCAAACTCAATATTATGTTCTCTGTTGTGTCTTGCTAACACTGCATAACTCATGGTCAGAGAGTTTTTACTTCTTTGAAAGTATTGATTCTACAGCAAATGTATGAGTTGTGTGTTCACATCAGATTGTTTCATTGAAAGCATGTACTGTAACTAGATGTATTTGTTTTTAGATTGATGGCAAAGGCAAGTGACTGCTTGACATTGGGAGTGCATGTAACTGCTGTATTTCCATAGTAATAATGGAGATTACCGGGACATTACCTAATTGAAGAGGGTTTTGTAAAATCAATACAAATGCAGATTTGAGTGCAGTCATGTATGACAGATGGGATGTTACATATATCGAAATGTATTTTTATGTACACTCCAATAATCTTGTACTAAATCCACATTTCAGAGAAATTACAAAATGCTCTTAGCATGTTATATGAGGCTTGACTTCATTTATTGCCTGCATCATTTCTTTCTCGATTCTCTGCTATTTTTTGCACTTTGCACAAGATGGTTGCTCTAAAAGGGGTGTGGAGTGTGTTGGACGTGAGCAGAAGGAACGTGGAGCATGTGTTTCTCACGGTATCTAACATGATCATTAGCATACGGTTCATTACACCCTACTGTGAAATCTTAGCAGTTCTTACTTTGCTGCTTAGTTAATCCCTCTCACTCCGTGTGTCTGGGTCATCATCAGTGCAGCTTTAATGAGGAGGTGCAGATGAGATCTGCTCAGACCCGTGGGGAAGGATCTGGCTAATGGACCATTTGAGGTCATACGTGTTTAATGGGCCAGGGCACCTCCTCGGTCTAAGTTCACACCAGATGTTGCAGACAGACACGTATTGGCATATTGTGGAGTTTATCTATGAGAGCGTTCTCATTGTGTTAACAGATTCAAGGCTTCCGTCAGTATGGTGCAGTGAAAGATGGTCACTGTTAAAATTAAGTGGAAAACGGGGGAGTGTAGAGCACTGGCAGGGAATGTAGTGAACAGCTGTATGCTTATAGAGGTTAACTACTCTCCTCAGTTGGAATATTCACACAATTTAAATTTAACAGGGTAGTTTGCATCTGCAGGAACAATGTCACTGTTAGGACATGAGTTGCTGTAGGACACGAGTATCTACAGTATTACACAACTGAGACGTGGCAGACACATGAGACCCACCCCAATACCGCCCAATGTCATGTTGGACTTTTAATCGCAGCCTGCAAATGAGGAAGTTAATTTCCTTAGGCGGGCTAGCCGGCCACACGTGCTCATGCTCATTTAACCTTATCTAGTTTCCGCTCCTGCTTTGGCAGCTCGAGTCTACGGCTGACATTTCTGAGGCCACTTGAGGTGGCTTGGAAGTGACACTTATCAGAACACTGGGTCAGCGTATTAATGTTACATTATTTTAGAATCAATAATGTATTGAATTTCAAACATCTGTTTAAGCGGGCAAACAGGCTGTAGGGCCATGAATATTACCTCAAGCAATATCCGGTTTATGAGCTCTAGACTATCTTTTGTAGATAATTTGGTTAGTATTGACTATTTCACTCCTACGATGTTTAAAGCACTTATATTCCAGCCAATTCAATTGAGGTTATCTGTATAATAGAGTTGTTTTTCTAGAACCCTCTCCTCCCCAACCTTCAGAGAACAAACAACAACAGACAAACAAACTTACCACTGCGTCTGACTGACACATTTGGCTTTCTTGCAAACACAGACCACCCTCTGGGAGTCAGGCATGCACCATCTAAGTGGATGTCAATAATTCAAATTTAATGTGAGGGATGAGCCGCATTCACTTGCCTACTTGAATTCCTGCCTCTGTGAGTCAGGCAGTATGCAGCAGACACACCAGAGTCGACTTTCGGGGTGGAAAGTTTCCCCACCCCTGTTTGAAGTCCTGTGGCTTTATGTGCGGCCCATATGGGAAAGGCCTTTGACCACCGCAACTGCGGATGTTCACCAACTCCAGCTGTGCCTCGCCACCGTGAGTAGCGCTGCAAATGAGTCTTCTTTGCCTCCCCCAAAGGAGCAAGGGGTATCAAGTAAACAAACAGACAAAAAGGATGGATGGGTCCACTCGCAGAGCTGATTCACATCAGTCTGAAACTCACAATAGTTTGTGGACAGAGGCATCAAAAGAATAAATTAGTTGTTTTGTTCTTCCATGATGCAGTAGGTGTGGGGGCAATATTAAAATGGCTTCTGTATTAATATATTAGCTCCCAATATGCAGTATTTCCTGTGAGTGACTGTGTATTGTTAAACATACATTATAATTTTTGTGAAACACTTTATTTGAAAGTGTATATTAAGCTACAATGTCAGTTTGGAAATGCTCATTAGCAAAGTCTCTACAAAAGCACTACATGAAGTAGCCTAAAGTCATCAGTGGCATTTTAGATCAGGTACAATAGTTTGACTCAGTGAATTCTCCAATGAATTTTCCATACTCAAAGCAGAGCATTAGGTCAGCTTAGGTGAAGCTTGTTCATGATTGGAAATAATTTGTGTGGTGTGTGTGGCGGGGGGGGGGGTTGAGGTGGGTATTGTAACCTTTTCTTGGCTGTCCAGTGTTTTTTCCTTCTGGGTAAGTAATTCAAATTACTCAACATCTCAAACTCTCCATCTATTTAGTGCAAAGACCTTTCCACCCTCTCAACATTTCAATATTCATAAGTTGGAAAAGGGCATGTTGTCCTGTCCACGACCCCTTGTGAGAGAGTGTATCTGAGGAGTTGACTTGCCTTACGTTGGCATAACCACAGCACTTCTGAACTGTTCGGCAAAGGGAGAAGAGACAGATTTAGTCATTAATTGGGAGGGAAACCTATTAGCTAATTGTCCCAGGACAATATAGATCCTTCCAGACTGCATGCTGTGCTTGTCAGCATCAAAGTGAGCTCTGTTCCTTTAAGTCGAACATGCTCGTCAAGTCACTGTGTTCCAGTCTTCTGTAGTTCAACTTACTGAAATGTGCTCTGAGGTTGCAGAGGGGTTGGGACTGAAGGAATAAAAAACGAATGTACGGAAATTTGTAGCGACATTCAAGCCAGGCCGCTAGAGGAAATGAATTTTAAGTTAGCACCTGGTTGTATTCTACAGCTGGTATTGTGTTTCATGAAAATTCTACCCCATTGCTGGCCCACACCCATGCACTTAACTGGGAACGGGCTGATGAATTCATGTTGTAACATAGAGTGGAAAAAGTATTGTAAGGCTTTTTCAACAGTTTTGCAGGAATAGCCATGTGTTTACAACATTATGAAAGGGTGGGGAGCTGGACACCAGGTGCGTTGAGGGGGTGGGGGATAATATATTGCTGCAGGTGCTGCCTTTGGTCCTGATGAGGGTGTTCTCTGCGCTTACCGGAGCCTGGAAGCTGTTAAACTTCCTCGGGGTTTGTGCAGCGGCGTAGTTAGGCCCGTTGTGGCTCTGCTGATGGAGATTTATGCTTCTGTCACAGTAAACAGTCCGGCTCTCGTTCAGCACACCATTAAAGCTGGAAAGGCTACAGCAACTGGCTGTGTCAGGGACTCCCAGAGGCGCCTGTCGCCTGCCCCCTCCGCCCCCCCCCCGCCCCCCGCACAGGTGCCCAAAGATGTAAGAGGCAAGGTTACTGAGGTTAGAGGGGAAGCAATTACTGACGGACTAGGAAGAAAATTCTTCGCACCCAACCCCACTGGGGGCTGTGACTTTGACCGATCATTTCAACTTGGCATTTAAATAAAAGGAAGTAATGATTACCTGGTGTACCATGTGCCCTATCCTTTACCCTCGACTTTTTCTTTTTTTTTTTGAGCAAACCCACTAAAAGTGGCACAGCTTACAGTAAATGTATTCCCCTTTGAGTTTGAGTGTTGGGTAAGGTGATTTGCTCTGTGAAGAGTGCATTCTTTGATGGCTAACAGTGAAGAGAAATCCAAGAGCTGTCTTTCAAGTCCAGAAAATCTTCATTGACTGATACAGCTGAGGGTAGGGAACACTCCCACCTGTCTGTGAAAGGAGTGATTAGTTGCAGTGGCTTAAATTCAGCAATGCATCTTTGGGCTGCAGTATTGATTTTCTGAAATCCCAAAAGGAGGTGAGACTCAGTTAGACAGAGAGAGAAAGAAAGAAAAAGTAAAAGTGAGAGATCTGTCATTCCACTGTTTGAAATCTTTGTATATCACACCGGCAGGAAGTTCATGTTTGCTTTTCTTCTCCAGAGGCACAATGAAGATAAATATGGGGGTGGAGACAAGTGTGTCCATTCCAGTTACGGTAATATTATGAAATGGGTTCAATTAATGCCCTGGACAAATGAGCACTTCACAGGAGGTGCTCCCTTATCTCAGTTGTCTCCCTTCCCACTTCCCAGACATTGAAATGACAAACAAGAAATAAGGGAATAAGAGTTGATTAATGATCTCAGTGAGCTATGGCAACGCCATGGGCCTCTGAATAGTAACCGCTTCTCTGAACAGCTCATCTTAATCCATCGAGTGGCAACTATTAGAGGCCGTCTCGTTGAGCTCATAATTATTGCTAAACAATCTGCCATTATGCACGTTATTTACAGATGATGCTCAGATTTATGTAAATGGGCAAACTGTATTTGATAGCGTTTCACTGCTTAGCATATTAAGCTCTCAGTAATTGGTGAATGCTACATTATGTGACCATAAAATAGAGAGATATCTAGACTAATGTCTGTTCAGTTTTACAGCCGTTTTTGGAGATTTAGAATGCCAATACTCAAGGTTGGATATGTAGGCCCAGCTCAGAGGTTTCAAAAATGACTAGGCTGGCTGGAATGAGGGGGACTTGACATCTCTCAGAACTGTGGAACTTCTCTTGTAAAAGTCCACAGTGTTGATAATTTGTTTTGGGTAGTGAATTTGTTTTGGATTTTTCTGGCCTATTAAAAGCAGATACCTCAAGAGCAGTTGAAAAAGACTCATTTTCTAAAGTGATGTGTGCAAATGTGGGAGGAAAGAATGAATGCATTGATAGCTGGGAACATGCTTTTCAGAGCTCTCCGTAAATGGACACCGCGTCCAGCTAATTGCTTCGGGCTTGTGTTCTTTGCTTTGTGGCTAAAGGTCTCACAGAATTGCGTACCCACGGGACTCCCACACAGTACTGTGGTGGCAAAGCATGCAGTTAAGTGATGAAATGCTGGCCTAATGACCTTTTGTGGCAGTGGCTTCTCGTCCGAAAGATTGTTTTCTACGAGGTTGTTCAGGAAGACAAGTGGGCTCAGCATCATGTGTAGGACTTCACTGTTAGCTAACTGACAAGGGCACTGAAGTCAGTGGGGCTAGGGAGAGAGGATGGGAAGAGTGTGTGTGTGTGTGTGTGTGTGTGTGTGTGTGTGTAGGTGTACAGTATGTGTGTGTGAGAGAGAGCGAAAGACTTATTGCAAATAAACATGTAGCCTATAGAAATGCATCGAAGTTTTTCACATGCTGCGTCGAGTCTATCATCTTCAAGTCACACAGAGGACAATCATGTCTCTTAAGCCTCTCACTTTGGCTGGCCAGCATTTAGCCTGGAACATGAATTAGTGGCTGCCTGCTGGCTCTGCTGTGATGAAGCAGTGCGGCTGCTCCAAGACACACCGCCTGATGGCGAGCCCTGTGAAATACCCTCGCAGACACAAGAGTGATTTACAGACCGGCGTCATTAATTCATACATGCTAATATGCAGCGGTGCAGCTGGCAACTGTGGCGGTGTGCAACTTGAGGAGTCGAGGCATGTAATTGTGTTCTAACTGCAGGATCCCCGTGCTCATAAGGGCAAATGGGCACTTCAGTGCAGTAAGCACAGTGGGGGAGGGCGCATTGTCAAGACTTTGGAGGGTCCTTAATTGCTTTCGGAGAACGTTGGTATGGAGAGCTACTGTACAGTATGTGAAGGGGCCTTGCCCACGTAATGAGAGTGAGGCTGTATGTATACCTACAGTACCTATTGGGGGCCTAAGGGTGACTTCGTGCAGTAGAGGGAGGAAAAGAGTAAGAGAAAAGTCATCTTTGAATGTTTGCTCCACTCTCAGGTGGTGCGAATAGGGAAGAGATTAATTGGCTGCCGAATGAGGGCATGCAGGCCTGGATGTTTGTGTTTGCATGGAGATGGCAGGGAGGCCATCCACTGTAATTCACTGCAGTGAATCTGTAATGGGGATGGCAGGAACAGGATGTGTTAAAGATCCCTCCGGCCACTGAGAGAAACAAGCTGACTAACTGACTGGGCCTAATAAAGCACACCACCATATTGCACACACAAACAAGCCTGTGTGAATTTGGTCCAAAGGAAATGTTATTGAAATGCTGATCACATTCAAGTAAAGACTCAGTGTTAAACACACTGAAACAAGCTAGCAAATGCAGAAGTTTTGCTCTGTTCCCTCATCAAGTCAGAATACGCAATTTGAAGGACAATGATGAATGCCTTCACTGCCACATAGTGAGGGTAATGAAGGTTATGAATTGTATTAAAGGGTTTATCCGGAGTGAATCAACCCTTTTTTCTGAGGCTGCCGAGTGCTGTTCATAGGTATCAGAACGACAGCAGTAGGTACAATATAGACTGAATTCGCGACCTGCCCGCTAACACTAACAGATAGGGGCATGTCAAAACGAAACTGACATGCCCTCGTTAGCATTGGCTGCTATTTCGCTATTTGGTCTACCGTGCATGAAAATTAGGGTTGGGAAGATTCATCGATTTTCATCGGTAAATCGGTACAAGCGTAAACGATGTGGTTACATCGACAGCAAACGTCTGCATCTGTTAAAAATTCGAATGAATTTGAGATGTATCGCATCTT
>JASCQY010000022.1:3981176-4001457 GCA_030264315.1 Sardinella tawilis
CTGTCTAGCACGCGCTACAGCCACACACACACACACGCACGCATTGTCTCCCTCACTCTCTCCCTTTCTCCCATACTAAATGAATACGTATGAGAATGAGAACGTCTCACATGCGCGCTCTTGCTCGAGGCACTATCAAAATGCGGGAGACTCCCGGAACTTCCGGGAGACTTGGGATGTCTGTCGACAGCACTCGGCAGTCTCAGACAACAGAGCTTCGGTTTGATTCCTTCCGGAGAATCCCTTTAAGGGACAAATTGAAGCATCTCAAGGTGCGCTACTAATGGACCCACATGCGTTACTAACGAACCCACATGCGTCTGTTATGTCACATCTAGCCTAATTTTACAATCACTCACGTTAGCCAAAATGTCTTGAGTTACAGTAACATTACTGTATGTGGTGATTGATGACAGGTGTTTGTACAAACAGAACAGTAATTTGATTATTTGCCCAGGCTTGCTCTGCCATGACTCTAGTCTGTAGGCCAACTGAGAGAGATGCAACCAGTGTTGGATTCCATAGAAAGTAGCTAAATTATGGCTTGCTTTTCAATAATAAAAAAAAGATATTTCAATTGATTTTTCATCTCAACTGATTTTAATCCTCGCAGATTCATATCGAAAACTTGCCAGATGATAGTTCGTTATATCCCCACTTGGTTATTGAAGGTCATGTTGTCAGACTATCATGACACGTTCAAAATCAAAGAAATTGATATAAATGTTTATTTGTAAAACATTTATGTTAATCATACAGTCTAATTTGTGATAAATATTGCATGAAGGAAACACACGCTCACACACGGCACTTAGTGGAAATCTTAGAGCTGGTGATGAAATCACATGTCAAATGTAATAGACCTTTTCACCCTCTCTCTCAGTTTCTCCTTTTTCCCCTTGCACTCTCCAAATGGTAGTTCTGAAGAAAGTGGAAATGACTTACAGATAATCCCACTTTTTCCCAGGTACTCCAAAGGGATGGTGCGTGTGTTAAAGAACAGAATTTTTTTTTTTTTTTGGCCCTCTGAACACCCAAAATGTGCTGCAAAAAGCTAATTGAAGCCCTTCCTTATTCTGATTCTGGAACCAGACTAATGGACCAAGGACGATTAAGTCAAGAAATGGGGGCAGTCCTTTAAGCTCTTGAAAAAACAGCCGTATATGTCAGAGCCTTTTAACCTTTTTTAACATCCCATATCTTAAATGGGAATTGCTGTGCAAAGTAATGGGCACTCTACAGTAATATTTATCCAGAACTGAAAAGACAGAGGAAGAAAAATCAGCCTGGAGGCAACTCTGCATTTTAACTGATGTCCTAAGCTGCCCCGACGACCTATTAGTATGACTAGGGAAGACTCACCTCTCAGCTCTCCACAGGTGGCGGGGGAGGAAAAAAGAGCAAACCACATTGTGAGAGTCTAGAAATGCAAAGCATGGAGATATTGGCAGTTTTGTGAAGTTAAAAGTGCTTTGGCAAGAGTACTTTTTTGAGCTGAAGTTCACAGGTTGCAGTTTTCTGTATAGTCTATCTATGACATTTGAACTGATGAACCTCATTCACATAGCAATCCGAGCATTCACTGTCTGTAACCATTGCTCTCAATTTGTGATGCGTGTGCATCTGTGTATTCACACTAGAAACAGTCTCCTTTGTGAAGCGGCTGCCCAAGCTCTCATTTAAAGTCTGAGGAGGCCTTTTCTATCTGTAAAATTGCTGGAAGGAAGTCACGTTGTATGGACAAAAGCTACCAAAGCGTCAAACTTGGGTGACAAGAACAAGTAATAGAAGTTAAAAACGGCTCAGCTTTATGTAAATGAGTTATGTCGTGTTTCGCCTGTAAATGAAATGTCAGTGGGCACGTCATAAGCGATTAGAGCGACATGAGAGAACACAGATATTTTAGCAGTGAGTGACAAAAGCGATTTACAGCTTTACAAGCTATTGGTGTGAACATACAGTCATAAACTAGGCCTATATCTTGTAGATCAATCAACATATTAGTTCTCTTGCTTGTTAATGACATTTGGTTTACATATAAAAGTGGCCACTTTTGTGTTTGTGGCAAAGGTTTATGCTACCAATAATAGTTTTAAAAGTGTTTTGAGTATTTGCTAAAGCGATGGGATTGTTGTTCTCCTCAACATTTTTTCAACATTCATCCTCCCTAGCTGATCAGATGTGGCAGAGACATTGTGGCCAATACTGCAAATAACCATACATCTCAAAGGTGCCTCTCGAATGTGTTAATTTATTTATTTATCATAAAAATAGACCATTAGACCACAATTATTATTAACTGAAATTTAGGTGTCTTTATTTGCATGTTTGTGGTGAGAAATAACCTTCCACAGAGAAATAACCTTAGAGGCTCGTGCTGTGTTGTGTCTGAGCGTGACAAACATTTAAATTCTGCTTTGGATGGATATGCCAACGCATGCAGCCAAAGGAAGAAGAAGAAAAAAAAAACAATACCAAATTGATTTTACACCAACAGCAACTTTTCATGCATGCATTTCAAATGTTAAATGAAGCGAAGCCATTTTGATTTGGACTGCCTCCTCATTTTGATCCTATTAATTTTACATTACTTCACATCTACAAGTAACATCTGAGCTCACTACTGAAATGTTGCATAACCGTACTCTAATGAATATTAACCCCTTTGAGGAAGTAGGATGTAATGAGCTGTACCAGACTATGAGTATAAAATATTCAACATCGTAAATGTACTACATTGTTTTAGCACTGAAATCACTGTATTTGTCATGCCTAATGTGAAGTGTATTAATGTACAGTATCACAACAAAAAGCTTTAGCTCATAGCATAAAAAATTCACTCTGACACAACATACACAAGCATCAGTTAAATAAATGTGTTGTTACCAAACAAAGGGCTTTAGCCTTTTGTAGCTGAGACTATGTAAACTCCATGACAACTGTGTGGATAATGATCCTGTGCAATAATGTCTTTGGGGAAAACAAAAAAGCAAAAAATCTGTACTACATTGTCTTGTATACCTCTTAATATTCTGAAGCCAATGTTGATATTTCTGGATATTAAATTTAATGTGTATTTGTCTGATCTTAAGGAGACTTGCCTTAAATCGCCCACTCTTTTGTGCTAACCACAGCTGGACACATCAGCTACCTGAAGTAACTTTGATCATTTGTAGGACAATGCTGTTCTATATGTGCATCCCTGATGCTTTTCCTATATCAACCAATGTCAAATGACTAAAATTAATACTGAAGTACAGTAGAAGTACAGTAAGTGATTAGTTGCTTCACAAAATATTCATGTTACGTATACTATAGGTTATGTAATGGAGAACTATTCATAGGGAGATTACGCCCTCTGTCCTGGGCAGGTTTGTTGCTTATTTTGAAATGTCTTCCTTCCAATTGTCTTACTGGTAAGACTGGAAGATCAGATGCAAAAATGTTAAGAGCACAAATAGTGAACGTGTCAATGGTAACTTTGTATTTACTGATTTAAAAGACACAACTTATTTTGGTCACTCTTGATGGTAGAAGATTGTTTGAAGGCAAAAGTTGAAAATACTGAAAATACACTAATTCTGAGAATCTTCCACCATATCTTCATCTTCCCATTATATGGTAATGTGCCATACATGAAAAAAACAAGAGCTTCAAACCAAACCAGTGTGCTGCACGATCTGCCTGCCAGTCATACAGGCCTTGGCAGCATTGCATCATGCATGACAGTAGGAAGAGAAGAGCACTGAAGCACAGTGGTATGGAAGGGAGGTGTTTGTTTTGATGTTTGCTTATTGTCTGCACCCTCACATCAATTCGTTTTGAACCCTGTGCCTCAAAGTAGGCCAATTACTGAGGGAGTCCAGGCTGTTTTCATAAATAATATTTACTGTGTGCGAGCCTTGGAAGTATAGATCCTAAGAGGGCAAGTCTTAAGAATTTGCCTCTGCACACCTTTGCATTCTCTCACTTCTTCTTTCTTTTTTATGCTGGTGAGCCAAACAACCTCAAATGCCCTCAGTCAAGCAGAGAACCTATGACTGTGTTAGAAGAATGGAAGGCAGTCAGGTCTAGACGATGAAGTTGTTCATAAGAATAAACTATGCAATTTGTTTTTTCGGAATAACCTGACACACATGACCTCTATCAGAAGAGATGGACAAAAGCTGCTTTGCATAAATATTGCACAAAAATATTTGGAGAATTTAGAGCTTTGACAGAAACTTCATATGAAGACACAAACTTGTTAGGTGTCTGTTTCTATTTCTTATGATTGCAAAAGAATTTACACCAAAGAAACAACAACAGTGAAATAGTCTGACAGCTGAAAAGTACTTTCCAAAAAAAGCATTTTGCACCACCATTGATGAAACACATTTCTCAGTTAAGATTTGAGCTCTTCAGCTGCAAGTGGGCATCTTGATATTTTTATTCATTCCACTTATCTCACTGAATTCATTTGACATATTACAATAGTAGGGTCTTGCATTTCTTGGAGTCTTGATATCTTAGCTGATTGCTGGAGTAATCTTGCAGTTGTTTGTTCACAGTATAAGCTTTGATGTTACTGTCCAATACTTGATAAAGATGCAATGTCATTAACAGTAATGATGCACATTATATGACTTGAATAGCTGCATTGTGTCGACGAGTTTCAGTGAAATTGTCGAGTTCAGTGTCTGAGAAGTGCTGTAAGAATGCTGATGGCACAAACTTGGAGAGAGTTTGCTTTTTGAAATGATCTACTAGACTTTATGGAACTTAAGCATACACATATACGAATAGGATAAGAGATGTGGGGTGTCTTTTATTATTTTTGCTTTTCCAAATTAGGAGTTCAGTTTGTGACACAGCCGTAGTCCTCAGGGAGATGGCATGATATGTTTATTATTAGAAATGACTTATGGACACAGTAATAGAAGTCCTTGAGCAACTTACATAAGTAATTTAAGAAAAAAATTCAGACTGGTGCTCTGATGTCTATAATTAGAAAACCACCACCACACTGCAGCAAAGCACCAGGGTAATTTGGTTGAGATTTTCATGGATCAAATGATTATCTTTTTAATAAGCATAGTATCATGATTGACAGCTAGTAGTATTCTGATCCAAAGCAACTTCACACATGAACTCTCTCCTGACAGAAAAAACAAGGTAAACAAGTGGAGTTAAATATGCAGAGGGCTTGTTTATTCATGGCTAGTGCAGAGTGCAGTTTAGAGCTGGACTTGGCAACAGATATTTTAATTAGCTATAAGAACAGCTGGATGAATTTGCAGGTAGAATATGTCATCGCAAAATTGAAATGTGCAACTCAATCAAAATTTTTCTGTAAGCTAAAACTGCTAAACGTGGTCCATTATTCACAACTAATATCTGGCAAAGTCATACCTTGTACTGTACATTCCAAATTTGTTTGGGGTTTTGACAGCTCCATCAGGGCAGGTTTAGAAAAAAAATGCCTGAAAGTTATATCACGCTTGCAAGTGTACTTTTTCCAGGAATGTAAATGTAAAGAAATTGACATGTCACTTATTTTATATGTATTAGTTCAGTAACTGTAGAAATATATGTCAGTTTTGCGATAGAATTAGAATGTCTTTGTCTCAGTTGTATCCTGCATTGTTTCATTGTTTCATTGTTTTTTAACTTGTGACGACAAATGAAGACAGGATAGAATCCTTTGGGTAGGATCCCCAACGACAGTTTGAACTAACAACTTGTTCTCGATCATAGAAACAAATCCATTTAGAACTACAGTAGTAATGCCAGTTTATCCCAGTAAGTTTTGATTGAGTCGATGTGTGGCGGACAGAAGTAGTTCTGCAAACAAGCCTATGTTAGCTATCAAAATGTATAAATTGTCAGCAGAAGTACAGAGGACAGACATTGCAACAGTTGTATAAGTGGGATAATGAACTCCACATCCGTGTTGGGGTCTTATCACTACCTCGAACATGCAATATTCTCCAATATACCTATGCCATTCATTATTCCTTACATATGAGGTACCATGCATATTATGTCTGCTGTGGTCGGCTGACATTTGGCATATTTGTGTAAATTTTTTTGAAGGGGTCGGAGAATGGATGAATACAGTGTGGTTGCTTGTTGGTTGCTTGTTGGTTGTCTGCTCTGTTTGAATTATCAAATGTAAGCTGGTATGCAGTTACAACCCAATACAGGCACAATTCCATTTTGGCCAAATGGTGCTCTCACTGGCAAACACAATCGAACTATAGTGGATTTACCAAATGTGACATCATTGCCAGGCTTTGTTCTGATTTGTCAATTTGTAGTGGCTAATTGTAAGTTGGATATTTACTATACATATGGAGAAGGTCACAACCATGTTCCACATTCATGACAGCTCTGTGGCCATGCTTGTCCTCTCCTAATTCAAGAAAGCCAAGTTGAAAAAAACAATTCTTTGACCCCTTTAAACAATAACTATAATAAACCTCAACATCTAACATGTAGAAGATTGGCACAGATGCTAAGAGCCAAAACGTGTGCATCAGCAAACGCAGAGCCCCAGTCTTTGAGTTAAATGTAAATGCAGGAGCCATTCTACACTTCTGTATGTGCACAGTTTACATAGCTCCGTGTCTCATTACTGAGGCGAAGCTCCCCCATCTGTCTGGGTGTGAGGGGGAAAAAAACACATCTGCTGCTGGAACCATTATTGCAATTATCGACATACAGAAACCAACCCAAAAGCAGGGCATGAGATTGAGGGCGATACACCACAGGACTGTCTCACTTGTTTCTCATAGACAGTTTTACAAACATGATTTGTGAAGAGGGTGCAGGAGAGGTGTGTGGCATTCAACGGCAGGTGCTGCTGTTACAGTAGGTAACTGACAGAAGTAGTGGATGTGTACTTCCCCTTGGTATTGGGTACTTATCTGAGAGAAGGGAAAGTCATCAGGGTATTCTGACTCTTCTCAGCAATTAGCAGAGCCACATCACAGTTTAAGCAGACTTCTGAGTCATGACATGGCTTCCCTAATCCGCTTCTGTGTTTCAGTGGAACACTGCAGCACTTTCAGATGCTTGTGTTAGGTGGGGTCACTTGGCTATCAATAATCAATACATATCTAGAGGGCAGTGGTGATGTTAATGGAGGTTATCATAATATCCAGCCTTGGACTACTCTTGTGCTTCACGATTAACCATGTCAGTGCCCCCTGTATTTGCCATAGCACACATTCTTCAGCGCTCAAGCGCTCAAGAATCTTTATTTTTAGCATTAGGGGTCTTTCAGATGTGCCATCAAATTTAATTCAGCCCTGACCAAGACAGTCCCAGTCATCTGAATTTAATGCACTTGCACTTTTAGGTGACCTACAGTATGAGATCCTGAATGATGTCAGTTCTGTTGACATTCCACGTAATCAAACAAAGCGCTACTCTCAAATTCACGCTACTAAATCAACTTTGTTCACTGCCCCCCACCCATATGTGCATGCTCACTAAACCCCATCACCTCCGCTAACCATCTTGTTGGTGTTTGGCTGAAATGTGGTTTGTTATGTTTTGGTGCACAGCCTGTGCCCCTAGGGTGTGATTTTACAACCTGTGTTGTCTCAGAGACTGGAATTTTTCATGATGTATTCACAGGGCAGGCATCAAGCTGATCAAGGAGAGATTTGAGACAAAAATTAAATTGTGCTAAAAATCATGCAAGATCTCATAGTTCATCTTTAAGGTGAGCAGGTGCATCATGAAGCATCTTACTCTGCCTATCGGCTGTTTCTCATGCAACAAAAATGTCTGTTTTGACCAGTAACAACACCCTCCTCTTCTTTAGAAATATGGTTATGTTTCTATTTTGTAAGTTGTTATATATACAGTTAATTTAGGCTGTGTTTACATATAGCTGAGTAACTATAAACGGATATTTATTTACAGTAGCGGTTGCACCGACCATCTACAGGTAACCAGAGGTTTCAGTCACTGAAAATAGCTACATCTAAACTCCAGCTTTAGACATTACATGCAAATAGAGAGTGACTATCTACTTGTTCTTTCCGTTTTAGACAGCCTTCCTTAGTTGTCTTTGAGCATTGTTTGAAAGGCATTATTTTTTTCAATACTGAGGAAGAGAATTCCATAAATGGCCAGATGGAGTTTTCCAAGCAACTTATTTCATCCTTGCTGCCAGTAAAGGGAAAACTTTGTTTTACCCTGATTCAACTCCTCAAAACATTACTTGAAGACATCACATGGAAAAATGAAAGGACTTGGGGAAAAAACAGGTAGACAAGGTAGAGAGTATTATCTTGGCCATCCTTTGTTTGACAGAATTTGTTTTCAATAGTTTCCCCCACCAATTGGAAGGGGCAAGGGTCTGCAGTTTGTCTGCCTTGCTGCTGTTGGTGTTTTCATGCCTGATTGTGTTCACACCACTCCTTCATTAACTCGGTGGCAAAAGAACATTGGCAGGCACACAGAGTCATTTGAAATTAAATAGGTAGAAGGTGGAAATGATGGAACAGGAGGAGTAACTGCAGCCCAGACTGCTTTAAATCAGTGCCTTGTGACATGAAAAACAAAATTGAATTGGAACAAAAAAGCATCCGTTTGATGAACACCTCAGGGGAATTTGGAAGAGTGATCCTTCTCTTTCTCTTCCCCACTCTTCCTTCGAGGGAACAATCTGTTAGCCTTTATCTGTAGAACACTTCCACACAGTCCAGATGTTCATAATAGTTTTCAATCTCAGTCTGCCCAAGGAAAAAAAAAAGATATTCTCATATCCTGTGCCAGAAACTCAGAGGTGTATGAAAGTATTGAGATATTTACTATGAACTTAGTGGGCAATCTTTTCCATCTGTCAAACACAGTTAGAGAGATCTTCTTCACAGTGTAGTATCACACAACTGCAGAAAAAAAGACAAGTTCATGTTATTTCCCCCTCTTGTCAAGTGTGGATATTGATGGATCACAATAATATGAGTGAGTTCAGTTACTCCATGAAATACGTCGTGAAAAGATAAGGCGCTACCCTGCAGATATCAATTATTCATTCTCTGTTACTCTGTAAATCACCAGTGATCCAGTGAATCCTCTGTAAACATCCCGATCTATCAGAAAGAGTTCCAAATGGCCCTGTAGTGTTATGAAATGCCCTCTACTTGTGATTACTAAAAAAATAACCCCAACGCCATTAGAAATGTGTAGCCTGCATTTCAGGTCACTGCAGGTTACAGTCACTCTCTCCATGTCTCTTTAACTCTTTTGATTGTCATGTGAAGGAATGTCAGATATTTAATTTGTTGTTAATTAGGTGAGGCTGCAGGTACACCAACAGCTGGAGGGCACTGAAGCGTGCAGGCAGGAGAGATCCCACAACCCCACACGTGTCTGAGAATGAATCCCTCAACCAATTTCCAGGTGTTGCGCTCACTCTGATGCCACTTGATGGATATCATACAAAAGGCCCACTGCTTTCAAGTGGACCAGAAAAACAAGTGTAGATGAGATGAAAATGAAAATGTTTAATCTCTCTCTCTCTTTCTCTCTCCCCTGCTCTCTCTACTCGTTCGCTCTCTCTTATTTTCCCACCCTCTCTATCTCTCTCATAAATAAGGAATGTGATACTGCCAAGGACAGAACAGGTGTTTGTCAAGGCTGGTGTTGGTTGGTGTATGAACACCTGAAGCTGTTGTTACCTTATTAAGGCAAGGACAAGGCATACAGGTAATGGATGACTGCCAAGATGTATTTATTATGTAGAGCGAGGTAGTATGTGCTTTGCACATCCTCACAAAAGCTATGCACTTTCTTGTAGCATACACAATCAAAGTGTAAATAAGTGATATTTGTAAGGTAACACTTCTGTGCATGCTTTGCATGTTTTTGAAAGTATGACCTTCACTGATACTATTTATTAAGATTTAAACTGTTTTATGCATCACTAAAGATGTATGAAATTTGGTTTAGTCAAACTGAATGGTTACCAAATATGACCACTAATGCATTCACCAATTATCAAAATAACATGGTAATTCATGGTGGCATGACTAAATACATAAATAAATGTGACAGAATTAAAAAAAAAAAATTAAATACACCAGAATACTAGAATACTAGATATTGTGTGAAACCAGACACTGTAAATGAGTATTTATTCATGTGATAAATCCTGACCAATTAATTACATAATGAGGATGAATTTACTAAAGAGGTCTATATTAATATGTATATCTCAGCCCTTTTGATTTGTCATAATTACTGTAATCAAGGCAAAGTGCCGTGTGTGTGTGTGTGTGTGTGTGTGTGTGTGTGTGTGTGTGTGTGTGTGTTAGAGAAGGGCACACACAGTGCTTGTATGATGAATCCCAGCAGGGATGTCCTATTCTTTTATTAACAGCTATTCAATGCAAGAAATAAGACCTGTGGAGTTTGCTCAACACATGCACACCCACACACTTACACATGTACTGATACACATTATAATAAAACACATTAAATTAAAACAATTTACCATTATCCTAGCCTGACGAGCTATATGACATCAAATGTACACAGTGCATTCCAAATTATTATGTATATACCTAATTTTACCTACTGTAAAATTACGCCTAATTTTGGAGCAGCTAAATCGCTGAATCCCGCGAAGTTCAGTTAACCAATGAGAATGTGACGCTTATTATGACGGCCTAGCGGATACGATACCCTAGCAGATATGATACCCACACTACCATTATCCATAAGATTGGAAAATGTGTGATTCTGTTTTCCGGAAAAGCCAGCATGCCTGATATAAACCATCATAATCATATAGCCTACTGTATATTAGCCTCTGCTCATAGATATTTGTCACTTTAAATTATCAGATGTCCACTGTGTGTGCACAGTCACTACATGTAAAGGCCTTCTTACTTTTCGAAAGAATTTGTTTGTGTTAAAAATAGATTTACTTGTATATCCATAGGATAAGGATCGGGTAAGATAGTTGTTCCGTGCCACGTGGGAAGAAACTGCAGGTCAGTGATTTATGCAAACTTTATGCAAAAAAAAAAGTGCATAATGTGTGTGATCACAACTCATTGTGTCATTTTGCGTGTGTATGGTGTGTGTACTCATCCTTGTAAGCACTATGCGTGTACTTTGCTTGGTGAAAGAGGGAATGAGGGTATGGTTATGTATATGTATGTGATTATGAGCTGAAGCTGAACAACAAATCCCAAACAAACAGAAAACAGCGTGAGGTCAAGTTTACCTCTCTTTAGCAGTGTAGGCCATGACCTCCACTGCCACCACTGGAACCCAAACAAGTTCCAGTCTTCCATATTGAGTTTCACAATCTCTTTGTTGTGTCTTTTTTTACATATAAAACAGCGCGCTGCATGGCCTCCAGACTCCAGATTCTTGGGTTCAGCAGATGAGTTGGTCATGCAATGATTCACCTCAGGTCTCCTTTTTTCACACCAAGGGCTGTATCGTGCCTTTTTAAGAAATCACGTTTAAAGAGAATGTGCACAGACAGAGCCAGTCTATGGGAAGTGAGAACTCTCCAAATGTGGATGCTTAAGCGAGAATCATACACAATGTCATGACAGCATGTACTTGCACCTCAGTGTCCTGGTTTTGAGACTTGCCTTGATTCTATCAGGATATGGTGTGTATATGAACACAGAAACCAAATAATATTGCTGTTGCAGGAGACATGATAGTATGATATGAGACCACATCTAGGCCTATTGTACATCTGAACTCTTAATTTATTTTAAGCTGTTTTATTTGAAACGAGAGAATCAAAAATATTGATTATTGAATCGATTGATTATTGAATCGTCATGATGGCGCCAATTTACACCCCTACGGTAGACTATTGCATGAAGATCCCTTAGTGAACCCCTGCTATTGTCCTCAACTGCCTCTTGTAGTATCACCTGTTCAGTACCATATTGTTATACAGATACAAGACTTACAATTTCATAAGATTACCATCATTATAATGTGTGAAAAGAGAAAAATGTAGCCAACCTAATGTGTTCATCTTTACCTCACAGGTTGCCTGAGATAAATCAGCCATTGCTCGCTCCCTCAATTATGCCACTCTAATTGAAAATGTAAGCCTATTGAGGTCAGGCCTAAAATGTCCCCTCTAAGGACCGTCTAGGTCTATTGTTGTCCTTAGCCAACCAATATCATCTTTAAATTTAACTTCCAATGTTTAAGAGTGTTTGAAGCTTGACTGCAATCTTTCCTCCTGCGTGTTTTTGTAGTGTGTGTGTCTCACCTTCTCACTCCCAATCTCTCCCATCTTTAGTGAGAGAAATGTGCAGTGATTTTCTCACCCTCCCTATAGGAGTTTTAGTTTTAATAATTAGAATGAGTATCTGCAGCCTCCTTACTTAGGCTTTTTAAATCGAATCAGGATGCCATAGCATAATCCTTTCCCTTATACTTTAGTCAAAGATAACTCACTCCGCTGAGTGTTGCAGGCTGTGCTTATCTTCTCCTCTTGCTCTTCATTGTCTTAAAGATTTATGTGGAAAGTCAGTTTAAGCCTAAAATATTAAAAATAATGAATCAGCTAAAGCTTATTGAACCAGACTCATTCTATAGACAAAGTTAAGCGCATAGGGTATTACAGTATATCTGACAGTAAGAAGGTGAATGATTATGGGACTGGCAGGTTGCAGGCGAGTCTCCTCCTAATGGTCAATGCAAAAGACTCAAACTGAAAGGCTTCAAACAAATTGGTCCATAAATATTTCTATGTCTTTTACTTCCATTTTCCTTTTGTTAAAAATACATGAATCGACTCATTTAGCAGCCTTTTCCATAACTGCTATAGATCTTTTCCACACTTATTTATCCAATCATCCTAGCATGATATAAAACTGTAAATGTGACTTATATTGTAGTCGTGGGATGATTATTACAGTTCCTGAACCACTATCGATACCCCTTGTACTGTACAGACTGTCTTACATTGACCTCTTACATTGAACTTAGTAGTGTCCTTTAGTCTTATTGGATTTTTAGGAGAAACAGATGAAAGATTTCATGAAGATCAGACTATTGTCCCACCATAACGAAGTCAATTTATTCCTGTTAAGTTCAAACATTTTAAAACTTTTACTCCTCTCTTTCTGTTAAAGTGGTTTTAGAAACACATTTAGTTAGAGCTTATTTATTCATGTAGAAGAAAGACAAGATTGTTGTAAACAGTAACATTTTGCTCTGGGAAGTATTCGACCTTGACTGCCTTTATGCTGTGTTGATATGACATGGCATGCTTACAGGAAGGCATGCCTGTAACAGGTAGTTGATGCAGCCATGTGCCCAAAAATGAGAGAAAATGGCAAAATAGGAGTGCACTTTTAGTTTAAGGCACATACAGTATAATTCATGCATTTTGTTGGATAAAACAACAGAGCATGGTAACTGACCTGTGTCGAAAATGTGCATTGATTTCAAGTCAGAGCGAGTCATATCATCAAGTTTGGAATCATTTGCTCATTACTTAATGATACGATTCTGCAAGCTTCCTCTTATTTGAATTTACCTTTGGTAGTATCAGCCTTTTTTTGTCAGTCAGAGACGGTTGACGTCAGGATGTAAATAATTCATGAGCAGACTAAAAAGTACTGCTTTGGAAAGAGTCCACACATTTGTTTAAGGGCGTAAATAATTCATGGCATGTGTGGGCAGAGTGGCAGGTTAAACAGAGACGTAATGTTGACAGGGCCCGCGGGTATGCACCATGGATACATCCTGAGCAGCACTGCTGGGGAAAGAGAGAATTTGCTTGGACTACAAAAGTAGCTGGGCTGAGACTGACATACAAAGTAATGGCACAGCTGGAGCGTGGAACATTTCAAATGCAATTTATGCCAGTGGGTATGACTATCAGCACATACCACTGCAGCTAACATGAGCTTATGAATATCAAAAATCAGACTAGATGAACTTTTCCATACAACAGATGTATCTAAGCCCACAAGTTTTGTTATTGTTCACAAGCTATTATAAGAGGAACTAGAAATGTGATGCATTTTGCTCTCCATTTGCGTAGTATGTCTGTGCTTTTCTAGGATTTGTCGTTTGGTATTTGTCAGGAAGGCTGGACAGTATAATGCACACATTTGAGAGCACTTGGTACTTTTTTTAGCACATAAGACAATTTTGTAACAGCATTTAGGTTTTATGTGTTAGTAGACATGAATACTGATACTTAAATATCTGTATAAGGTGAGATAGGAAATTAAAAATATATTGGAGTGGAAAACAATGGACAAAAGAAGTTGAGGGAGAGAATAATGGAGATTTTTGTGAGGCGTAGCGGGAGAGAGAAAAAAATGGAAGCATGATGGCTGACGACACAGTCGTTTGAGTGTAATTAAATTCTGTTTATGGCAGTATGCTGGTGAGGTGGGCCGTATTTTAGTTGTAAATTAAAGTGCTCATAAGAGGTTGATTTAATCTGAACTGTTTTGATTTGCTGGAGGAAAAAAAAAACTTAACTTATGCAGTCATTGCATTAACAGATCACGAACATGGTCTCCTGTTCATAGCCGGTAATGAATGCCATTGTGAGGTAAACTAAAAAAACCTGACTGTACTCTGAACAGCCACCCTGCAGAATATCAGGTGAGGGAGATAATGCAGATTCTTTTAAAGCATTCTTATCCATTTAGAGAGAAGTAAAGAGAAGTAATGGAAGGAAGGGAAAATCCTCTGGGTGATAAAAAAAAACACAGAATCAAGTCATTTCATCTTTTTCAACCACAGCACTAGAATATCTGTCCGGTCTATCTGAGCGTGCCTGTGAGGATTAATAAGCGCATACTGACACGTCCGTCTTCAGACACTCATGGATGCAGTTTCACAAGGCTGGACATCTAACAGAGGGGATGATTAGATTCTTCAAAGCAGCTTCTGCTGAACGGGATGGAGCTGCCCTTATCTTGATAGAACCCAGAAATAAAAAGCAAAGCAGAAGCATTCTCCCCTGAAAGAGTTTGGAGGCAAGCACAGCACAGAGAACATGACTTATATACAGGAAGTAAAAATAAAAACCTGTTTTTGAAATAAACTAAAGGCTCAAAGGGGTCTTGTTAGTTTTGGAGAATGATGGCTATTGTTTGTATTGCTCGTCGCCACATATCTGATTAGATAAACATTGTCGAGGGGCAACTTTAGGGGTAATCTTTAAGGAATCTTTTCAACAGGCACTCAATGTCACTTGGTCTGGGCGCAGAATCAATCTGTCCTTTCGTGTTATTGATTTAATCAAGCAAAGTGACATCAACCTGTGTCCAATACGTTAAGTGCAACACAGAGTGTGTCGGCCTTCTGTTTTGACTTTGTGGGCCATATTGTGCAATTCACAATGAGCTCTCTTTGTGACAGTTAAGGTGGCTAGCTTGGTGTTTCTATGCCTTGTGCTTGATTACAGTGTGTGAAAAAGTGAGAGAGAAGGAGTGTGTATGTCGTTGTCTGTGTGTGTGTGTGTGTGAGTGTGTGTGTGTGTTTGTGTGTGTGTGTGTGTGTGTGTGCATCTCTATATAACACACACATGCATTCATTCACACTCCATCCCAGTGAAGTCGTGGCTAACAGCATGTCATTCAGACAGATTACACTTGACAGCCATGTCATAGGCTGCCAATTTCCCCAGGTGCTGCATAATGGGCAGCAATGGAAGCAAAGACGTGGAAATAATTTACTTAAAAGGTTATTCAAATCAGATGACACAGATAAGTTCCCCAGTGGATTCATGCCACTCATGGCATGAGAAGTTGAGAGGTTGAGGTTGATTCCACAGAATTTAAGCATAGGCAGCCCGGAGAAGACAGTTGCAATAATGAGTGAGCATGAGTGTTTTTGGTCTGATCATTATGCTGATGAAAGAAGAGCCGTCCAACATTATTGTGCTTGACAGTTATCCGTAAGAGAGGTGAAAACCCTAATTTGACTGTGAACTATGAGTTATGTATCAACATCTCAAGTGTATTGACATACCAGGCCTCTTGATAGATAAGTGTCTGTAATATTGAGTGGCTCCAGGTCTTTTTCATTAGCCAGGTATCACCAGACCAGACTGTTCACTTTGTAAAGAAAGTCTTACCAATTTTTGAGATATTTTGCCAGATGCCATTGTCATGTTCGTGGACTATGAGAGCCTGCATGATTTCACTTCTGTTTACATTCTATGTAAACACCAAAATACCAAACAAAACACTGCTTTCAAATTCATGCTACTAAATTCACTTTGCTCACTGCCCCCCACCCATATGTGGATGCACACTAACCCACTAAACCACTAAATCAATCTTGGTCAGTAAGTTCATAAGTCTGCTACTAAAAAATAGGGGAAAGCGATCTCTAAAGTGTTGACGTAGCACTCCTCCTCCTGTCAATCTTGGATTTTTGTACAGTAGGTTAATTCCCCGACTGTTAGGATTGTGTTATGCCACCAATTCGACCAAGACATATTTTGCGCAAGTTACCATTTTAAACTTAACTGTCTGTCACAGCTACCTTTTCCCATAAATATTACCGGCCAAATTCAAATGTCGCAAAATATGGCGAATTTGCAAATTCACAAACTTTCAATAGTTTTTACTATCTCACCACAAAAACAGGAAGTGTGTCATAAAATCGCAATCGCAATGCCTTCAGTGAGTGCTCTGAAATTTCACAGGTTAACAGATATTATAATTACCATGATATCCAAACACACAATGTGCATGCCTGCTATAGCGCCACCACCTGGCCAAGGAGGAAATGTTCCAGAAAATGAAATATAATACATTTCTCCATATGGTTTGTCAAGTTAATATGAAAGTTGGCATATATAATGCCAAGGTGTTCTGACCACTTTGACCACTCCAGTGCCCCACTCTGACCACTGAGTACCTTTCTCCCCACACCGAGGCAAAGCAACGTGCCCCACTTTTGCCCTAACTCTGACCACTATAAATGATCTATATCAACATGCTCGCCATGGACAAAGACCTAAGCGTGCTCTTCCAAATATACACAGCACATTTGTATTGAATATCTCACCTGTGAGGGTGTTGCTCACTGGTATCTTGATTGTGGTGTGTCAGGGTTGCGGTATGTTATGTGAGGGCTCGTCACAACCGCTTGCAGCTTTAACACTCGGGGGTCTTGGGCCTTTCAGGCACTTTGAGGCAGTCTGATACACTTTGACATTTTTAAATATTTCATCTAACTTAAAACATCTATGCAAAAGTGGCATATATGGTTTTATTCTAGAAGACATCACCAATAATAACATGAGAGTAAAGTGAAAGTAATGAAATTAGATTTTATTAAAATTAAGTGTAAACACAACTACACAAAAAACATTTTTCAAACCATGTAAAAAAAACACACTATAAATAATATGTGAATAAGATTAATTAATCATTAGTTTTATATTTTTGCTGTAATGAAATGTAGTAGAACTTTAATTAATCATTAGTTTTATATTTTTGCTGTAATGAAATGTAGTAGAACTACTTTAAGGCCATTCAATGAACTACCGAGGAATTGATAAAATAATTTATAAGAAATTGGATCGATAGGCAGAATCGACAATGGCCTTGATATTGATAAAACCCTCCCCTAGTACAGTAGGTATTTGTTCAAATTTATTTAGATCTTTTCTAAATGTGAACGAGGGCACAACTGGTTCCACATTCATGACAGCCCTGTGGCCATGCATGACCCCTTTAACATTTCTAATGTCCTGCCCACTGGTCGATGATTGGTCGCTATTTTGGTTTGAAAGAAATGTTTGTCCTTTGAACAGAGCCTAGTGTTTCAGACTAAACTTGTATTTCAGTGAAATTAAATGAGCTCTGTCAAAGGTAGTCAGGGTCAGTTTAACTTTTTATATCTCAGCAATGTTGCATTATTCTTCTTTCAAGCATTTTTTTTCCAATACGGAGCTACTACTGCCTGCTTTTCGTGCCACCTAATAACGTATGACTGGGAGAACAAAAGAAAGAAGAGTACACTCAACTTTTGCATTTGAATGAAACAAATTAGGTGAGCTATTGAGTGCTGCAAAGCAAAGGTGGGAGGTGAACCATGGATGCTGCGCTCCTCTTGGCAGAGTGCGAGTTTGACAATCAGGTTTTGCTGCCAGTATTTAATCTTATCTCCTTTCAGACAATCAACCTTGAACCATGTTCTCTCACTGGTGAAATGTTCTACATAGACCCTGTGGGGTTACATATTGAAACAAAACATTGTAATTTGAGTAAGGCAATGCAAAAGCATTCTTATTAATGCAATTACAATGCTATTTTCAGATTATACTGTATGCTGAACGGACAAATCCTCAACGTGATTAAATGTTGAGGCTGTAAACCACCTAAGGCTAAATTCTTTGTGTTCTTGGAAAGCTGCTCCTTTCCACTCATATTTATTTTGGTTTTGATGATGGGGAAGGCCAGGAAGATAAGTCTGAGGACTGGTCAAACTACTGTGAATAAAAAGTTGTGGGTTTATTTTGTACTTGGTGCACTGTTTGATCTCTGGCTGGAGGGTCCTCTGTGGTCATAAAAGTGAGGAGATTCAAGGCCTGAGGTTCAGTGCTCAGTTGGAGAAACAGTGCAGAGAAGGGCTGCATTTCAAGGGAAACAAAGCAAGAACAAGAGAAGATATTACACACAATACACCAGCACACAATATTACAAGCTCTTGTCTTGGCAGTCTTATTTTCACACTTCTATACAGTACATCGGGCTGATTGTCTTACTGACTAATCTTTACTAGTCTTGGCAGATTTGACAATTGCTTTAGGTGGAGCTCGAAGGAATTGATCAAAACCAAACTTCATTTTGTGGAGGGTTTGCTTTGATTTAGGAATTTGTGTCTGCCTTACCCCATCAGCCTATGGTCCTCTCTGTTTACTCTCCCATTAAATACTTAATAGAACTTGGTGTGATTCAAGTGTGTAACTGCAGCTGACATTATGAGCTATAATTTAGTCATTATAGCAAACATACATTACTGTAGCTGAGTTCAAAAGTCTGCCCTTACAGACTCACAGAAAAAAATCACCTGCAAACAATTTAAAATTACTGACAAGGTGGTGTGGTTGTAACGTGACTTCAGTGTTTTGAAGTGAACGATTTATCACAAATGATGTCCCAATCATCCAAATGCAGATGAGCACCCACAAACTTGCGAACCCATTCACTAAACAGTGTTAGTTTGTAAGTCCTTGAGGGCTCAGGGCTTAAGAGATGGAAGTTAAGGTTGCCAATGACTTGGAATATTAGTTCAGAGTCAAGAAAGGAACATCACAACAGCTTCACTTCAGCCCTGACTCTATGACTCTATATCTCGACTCACAATCTTATGTAGACAGAAGAGGTATTGGTGACTGTGAGGTAAACTGAGTGTGTCTCAACTGGCTATTACTGTGCTGAAAAGTGTTAGCAAAACCTTTCCTTCCTAGGTACTGCATTGAGATGGGAAGATTTCATTTCGATTTCATTCAATCTGGGGACTGAAACTCAGGGTTCCCAGGGTCCTTGAAATCCTTGAAAGTTTGTGAATCTGAAAAAATAAGTTCAAGACCCTGGAAAGTTTTTGAAAATGGCCATAAAAAGTCCTTGAATACTTTTTGAGGTTTGAAAATTTCATGAGGGTGACCACTGTCCATGTGTCATTATTTTACCAACACAAGTTCTTTTAAAGACAAACTATGCAAGCCAGTGAATTTTTAACTCCGGAGCTCCCCCTACAGGTGGTGATTTAAAAAATATAGCAACAAGATTGTACATTTTCAACAATTCATGTCGATTCTTCAGACCAAACTGGAGTTATGTTGACTAATAAGGTAATTAACGTGATTTCAGCTTCATTCTCGTTCAGGTTTCGTTTTGTACGACCTGAGTCCTTGACACTGTATAGTGCGGTAGTGCCGCTAGGAAGGGATAGACGGCGGTGAAATAGCTTTCATTCACCCTGGAATTAACCATTTAACCATCAAAGTGACTACGAAGCTGATAAATGAACCTAAAAATGTTGCATAGCGTAGCTTTAAAATTTTGTTGATTCCACAGGGTCTACGATGACCTCTAATTTGCAAAAGTTCATTAGTTATTCTTCTTTTGTAGACTTTATTGGCGAAGTTCATTTGGCACTGCAATCTTGGGTTTACTGTATGTAGGGTGGCCTACTCTCACATAGGCTATCTGGCGTGACTTTCTGATTTAAAGGCACAATCTGTATTAATTGTGTCATTTTGAAGTTTAATATAGCCAGAAATCGACCATGCATATCGATAGAT
>JASCQY010000022.1:4086368-4099943 GCA_030264315.1 Sardinella tawilis
ACACACACACACACACACACACACACACACACACACACACACACACACACACATACACACACACACACACACACACAGACTTATTCACCCTTAGCCATTACTGCAATATGGAAAACTGAGCGGGGCGATTTGAGTATCATTTCACAGAGAGCTTTTTTGTATGAAATAATAGGAAGGATTCCCGTGCTGTGCTGGCTGTGCAGTGCTGAGCTGAGATTGTGCCTGGAGTACAGTTTGGCAGTGACTCTACTCATCTATAGCACCATCTCCAGTTTCTCCCACATACTTAATCAGCTAAGGAGCCAACGACGATGCTCGCAATCCCATTAAACAGGCAATGTAGCAACAAATTGAGTCCTGCTCTGGAGTCGAGGCTGTCTGTTGTTTTCTGCTGTTGTTTGTCTTTTGTGTTTGATCGCCTCTTTCCCTGACTCTCCTCCTTTTCGTGATGTTTACACTGACAGATTTCTCGTGATAAGTGTAAATGCATTGCAAATCAGATACTGCACGTAAAGGAAGCCGAACACTTGGTTTTGCTGCAGTGTCTGTCAGACTGATGATATGTCGAGTGTGTTTGTGTGTGTGGGTGAGTGTGTACTGTACGTGCTGCGTGTGTGTGTGTGTGTGTGTGTGTGTGTGTGTGTGCGTGTGTGTATGTGTGGGTGGAAGTATGTATGTCCGTGTGAGTGTGAGTGTGTGTGTACTGTATGTGTGGGTGGGAGTATGCATGTCCGTGTGTGTGTGTGTGTGTGTGTGTGTGTGTGTGTGTGTTTGTGTGTGTGTGTGTGTGTGCGTGCGTGTGTGTGTTGTATGGTTTTCTGGGTTAAACCCTGTGGTGTGAGCCCTCTATCTGCGGCTGGCTCCAGTGGCCCTGCTCCAGCCTTATGGGTCTCGCTGTAGTGGTGCACACACAGTGCCAGCGCCAGAGCAGTGTGTGGCCACTGGAGTGTGAACGACGTTTGGTCCTGTGTGTTATGTAAAGGCATCTCTCATGCTGTCAGTCTTTATCTCATGCTTAAACGTGATGGCTAATTCACTGGGTTCACTCAGAAAGATCCACATATACTGCATACTGCCTGGCTATATGCTGTACTGGGTTAGTTGTATTCCTCAGAGACATGAGCACTTTATGTTGTAGGAGGATTATGTAAATGGTGCGAAACATACATCTTATTATTCCGTCCATTGTGTCTTATACCCCCCCTCCCTCTCTTCTCTTCTCTTCTCTATCTCCTCTTCATCCTTCTCTTTCACCCTTTACCACCTCTCTTTCTCACTCTGTCTTTCCTTTCTCTTGGCTTTGTGTCTGTACTGTTCACCCGCTTGCTCTTTGAAATCTCTTCGATCACACCTCCTCCCTCCCTCTGCTCATTGGTATGCCTTCTGTGTTCTCGCCTCATCTCATCTCTTTAACTCGCCCCGCTCCTCTCTTTCTTCCCTCATCCTCTCTATCCCCCATTTAACTCTTACTTCCTTTTAATCATTCATGCTTGCTTTCACCTTTCATCTCATGTTCTTTTTCTTTCTTTCTTTCTTTCTCTCTTTCTTTCTTGCTCTCTCTCTCTCTATTCCCCTGTCTTTTCCTTCTATACAGAAGAGTGAGCTGCATGATGCCTTGCAGGAGAGGAATCGTCTCAATCTGCAGTTGCTTAGTCACAGCCTGAAGGCTGCGCAGTATGAACAGGTGAGTAGGCAGCCCCGCCCACCAGTGGCCCTGACATCACCACAGCCATGACATCACCACTGCTGTGACATCATCAGCAGACCACTGACACTTCATTATCCTGTAGCCAATCAGCAGCTCCGGGCACCCACTGCAGTTTGGTGGTAATTAGCCCTGTGATCTACGTACATATTGTAGTTCAATATGTGATAGTGTCCCATCCTTGATCTCAATCCATGAAGTGTGCTTTGTGTGGGTTGTGTATTGTGGGAGCATCCCACATATGCCTCTCTTCAGAAGTGAAGCTGTCAGCGGTGCTGTTTGGACACGAGATGAAGAGATGAATGAATGAAGCGGTTCCATGCTGCGATGGGGGATTGCAATCCCATTGACAGTAATGCTATCTCACGCCTCACCCCAGCCCTGTAAGCCCCCCCCACCCCCACCCCTTCAAACAAAACCGACCTATTGAACCAGCCACCTGTCACTTGTGACACGCAGACTGCTGTGAGGGAGTGGTCCGCTGTAACCGGAGCTAATGATGGCGTTTTGGCCAGTGGCTGGTGCCAGGCGTCCGGGGGCCCTGGCTTGGCAGAGGCGTGTCGTAATCCCCGCTTCTGCTCCCCGCGCCCAGGAACAAAAAGGCGCCATCTGTCTCTGGCGGAGGAGAGAGGAGCCGCCACATAAAAGGCGCCCGCTTAATCAGGTGACCGACTGCGCTGTCGGCCCGGGGCTGCGGCGTGATCAAAGCCACGATTCACCCCTCTTGAGAAGCAGTGCAGGATGAGATGCTAATGAGTTCAGAGAGAGAAAGAGAAGAAGAGAGAGAGAGAGATAGAGAGAGAGGAAGAGAGAAGGTAAATAACCCCGAGAGACAACGCCTGTTCCCCAGTTTCTCTCTCTCTCCACCCTCTCTGGTTTTCTCTCTCCGACACCCACGCCATTCCTCATGTAGCGGCGATCGATAGCCGAGATACGAATCTGCCCCTCTGCCTTCCTCTGGGGACAGACAGGGGGTGGAGATACTCCCAGGATAGATGGGAGCGTGTGCGAGGTGACAAGGGAGAGAGACAGGGAGTGGTGTCTGCTCCTATTGATTTTACTCACTGTCTTTGCCAGATTGGGAGCGAGATTTGCCATCTAGTCCACTTTTTTTTACGTCTTACTTTTTTTATTTGCTTGTTTCCATTTAGAGTGGACTCTCGCTCAAAGCCAGTGGTCTATGGATCACACCATCTTATAATATTGAGCCAGAGCTGCATGCATTTCTTAAAGTGGTAGTCTTTCTATAGTAAGTCTGTATTCTAATCAATCTAAACAATTGATGCCAAATTCTAAGGTACTGTATTTCATTTCAGCGGCCATGTTTGAAGTAGATACTTATCACAAAGCACTTAAATAACAAAACTATTCACCTCGATTGGTTGTATCCTGCATAACCATATTTGTGCCAGCAACTCTTGTAGACATCATGTGAAAACAGCTCTCAGGTATTCATTGTTAGAATTTCAAGTACAGTAGTGTATCTTCGCATTTGCTTTGAATGAATAATTTGTTGAGTTGAGTAGAGTTGAGTTGAGTAAGGGGTGATGTATACAACTAACAGAGACAAAGTGAGCTGTCCATATGTTCAGGTAGAGTCCATGACTCATCAGGATCCAGCCGGGAGAACTTCACAATGCCGTCAGCACTTTCCACACTTTGGACACATCTTTGTTTGAAAGGCTAGATAATCAACTTTTTATTTTCCTCCCTCAGGAACAGTACTCGGTGAACTTCCTGCAACCCAACCATTGCATAATCGTCATTATTCATGGCATTTTTGAGAAGGGCTGGCAAATAATTCGAAGGAAGATGAATTGGTGTGCTCTCTCCCCAGTCCTAATAGGGCTCCTCTCGTCTTACTCTGTGTGTCTGTCGCCCTCTCTGTGTGAAGGTGAAGTCAGACTATGAGCAGCTCCGGGAGACCTTTGGGACTGTGACTCAGGAGAGAGACTTGGCACGGCAGGAGAAGAACCAGCTCCAAGGCCAACTAGAGAACCTTGAGCAGGTCCTGAAGGTAAGGGCCACCATCCACCCAGCCACACCACTTCTGCCAACTGAATCTTAAACACATCTAAGAATATACTACCATTATTACTGTAATGTTATAGTATTATAGTAGCATTAGTATTGGTATTATTATCTCTCCTGTGTGTTTATAAAGGACCTTGTACTGTATGTATAATCACTACCTCATCTTAATCTCTAATCTTTTGTCCTCATCAGGCCACTTCTGACTGAGGTGTCCTATGAGGTCAACATGTGGTAGTCTAAAGGAAATAGCTGTTCACATAATCCAAGATATTATCATCGTATTTTCCTTTTAATTTATATTATTTATACAGTAGTTATGCTTCAATACAGTGTTGCTCTCAAGTGGATGTACTTGGCTAACTTTTCACTGACAATCACTACAGTTCAAAGGTGAACAGCGTCCAAAGGAACTTACCAATTCCATGAACTATCAGACCACAGCTTGTAAAATGGCCTCCTCTTTGTTAGACCAGTCTAAGGGAGATGCAGTTGGAATCTCTGCTACTAGCATACTGTTACAGTATTATGAAAAATGTGTTACATCTATGGCTATGGTATTCCTCTTATGAAAATATCATAACAAAGTCTCTAGGTGTGATCCAGAGCTGCCCACTTACAGTAGGCTTAGATAGAAACCAATAGGAGTCAGTAGGCTACAGCAGACCGAAGCCAAACCTCTCCCCCATGATGAATGGCATGCATTAATATAGGAAAGTATACAATGACAAAGAGCATGTGGATGCACAAGTTGTGAGTGTGTGTATGTGTATGGATATAAAAGTCTCATTGATGAATGAAAAATGTCCTTGCTATGCAATTTAGCAATGCCCTGGTTTTATTGACTATTTGTCAGGGGCGTTTCATAAAGGAAAAATGGTATCGTAACAAGCAATCGACCCTGCACCTCTCTAAAAAAGAATGCAGCACGTAGAAGTCCTCTATTAGATATTGATTGTAAGATTAAAATAAAAAAAAAAATGGAGGGATAAAATATGAAGAGATTAATGTAGAAAAATGAACAGCCCATGAGAGGTGAAGGCAGGATAAGGACGGGCTGTTTGAAGAGAGACTTCCCCTTACCTCAAATGCCCCATCAACTTTTGTCTGTTTTCTCAGACAATCATGGCTAAACTTTTTTCCCGCCTCTGTTGCATAACCATGTTAAGTCTCTCTCCTCATTGAAAAAAACATAAAAAGTATGGCGGGCTAAGTTTCAGCCACTGAAATGCTACTTCAAGTCTAGAGGAAAATACTTGAGGAGGGAAGTTAGAGAGGCTGGCTGCGGGAGATTTCATTTATTTCATATCAAAGGGTTTTTGGTGCAGCCACTTCTGCATTGAATTAACAGCCTATAGATAGATCAACCTGCCACACTACTCCCCCATCGCTGTGGTGGAGAATTAGCTAGCTTATTACTTGTATTGGAGTCAAGGCAAAAAAAAACATGCAATTATCTTAAAACAGAAGCATTTCTGGCAAGGGAAAGTATAGCAATATCAAGAGGATTTTGTAGTGCATCACTTACAACAACAACCGTGCTCATTGCATGGTTGAATTATATGTCTTGTTCTACCATCTTTCAGCATAATTTACCAAACCTGTTCTGCTTGAAAGATGCTCTACTACGGTCTGTTTGGAGAAATATGTGGTGATCTTTCACCACTTAGGAACTCTAAGCTTCCTCTTCTTAGTCTCCAGTTGACAGCTCAGCATAAACCCAAGTGTGATTATGTAGAGGGCTTGCTTTGCTTCCTTCAGTCCCACGGAGGGGAAAAAAATGGATGTCAGGCCTCCTAAGCGGCTTTCTATATCTACGTCTGTTCTTAACTCCTGCTCCCCAGTTTAACCCTGAGCTTGCAGTACAAGCACAGTCCAAATCGAATGAAGTGTCCCAGGAAGAGCACCAACTCTTAAGAGTATGATGTAACTGATGTGAAGATAAAAAGTATCAAATGTTCTCTCCCTCTCACTATGTCAGACATACAGTACGTACACACAGGCGGCATGAATTGATCTAAAATTGTAATGTAATTTTCTTGTATAACACAATCATGTAGTGCGTAAGATGGGCAAGTTCGTTGTAGTGGTATTTAGAGTGAAAGCTAAATATTACACCATACACAGCACAAACAAAACACTTCTGTAATGCATCTGGGGCAGTCGCCCTACATGAGAAGCGACATGCTTCAATATTGTGGGTCAAGGATGTATAAACACACACACACACACGCTCTCTCTCTCTCACACACACACAAACACACACACACACACACACACATACACACGCCGTAAAGTGGTTTTAAATATTGATCGTCTTTCCATGAACATGCCTCTCTACACTATGTGCTGCTGACAGCAGCAACATACATGAGTAACTCCAGTAGAGCTCACAGAATCAGGAGTTAGCAGGTTTCTGGTGTTCCCTCCAGCTCCTCTGGTCTTATTTTGTGTGTATTACCATCCGCATTAGTCATAGACACTCTCCCAGTGTTTCTGAGGCACAGAATGCCGCCATGTACTTAACTTCTCCTGAGGTTTCTGAGCCGACAGATGTGCAAATAATGGGGAATGGCCTGAGAATGACTTTTTAATTCTCTCAGAAATATTCTCCCTCTGATCTATTGTTATCTTATCTCATGTCTCTCTCTCTCTCTCTGTTTCTCTCTCTCTCTCTCTTTGTCTCTCTCTTTCTCTCTGTCTCTCTCTCTCTCTCTCTCTCTCTCTCCGTCTCTCTCTCTTCCCCTCCCTCTCTCTCTCTGTCTCTGTGCAGCATATGCGAGAAGCTGCTGACCGCACGCAGCAGTTGGAGGTGGAGCATGAACAGGCCCTGGCTGTCCTTAGCACCAAGCAGCAGGAGATCCACCTTCTGCAGAAGGTTTGTGTCTCTCATAGAAGTGTTACCACAGACATCACACGAACCATCCACTAAATGTGTGCAATGCATCTTGTCCATCCGCATACCCCCCCCCCCCCCCCAAAAAAAAAAAAAAAACACCCAACACCTTATCATCATGCCTGTCAAGGCATACATTTCACACTATACAGTACACTATGCCTATCAAGGCATACATTTCACACTATACAGTATCTGTATCAATCAACCCTCACAAGCCTCAGCCCTCACCTTCTAAACAGCCATTGCTCTCTACTGTCTCTTCCTCCCTGCTCTGTTCAGCGAGATGTTGTCTTTGACTGACGTCTTGGAGCTTCAATCCCTCACTTGGAGCTACAGTACTGTAAGCCTCTAGTTGGTTCAGTGCTGAGACTGGCTAAGAAACTTCACAGGGGGGATTTCTCTATACTGCTGCCAAGGGTGTTCAAGAAGCTTTCCATTAAGGGAAGCAAGTGTACATTATTAAAATATGCCTTTGAGCTCATTTCAAACAAACCAAACAAAATCCCACACTTTAGCTTGAAGAATAAAATAATTACATATGAATGCTGAGATCAGAGAAGGGAGAACAAAGTAAATGAAACACGTCCAAACCACCTGGGGTCTGCAATTCTCCTGACCTCATGTGCCAACTCCGTGTGCTGGCGAAGCAAAGTGACCTGCCAAAAGCTTTTAGGCTCACACGGCCGGGCCACATCGCTCTCAGCATGGCGTCCTTTGGTCACGCGAATGTGCCAATGAAACCTGTCTGCCGGAGAAGTCAAAGACATCTTGCTCCCATGATCCAATTGAACTGTTGTGAACAGCTCTGTGGCAGGTTAGAGTTTAGAAGCTTTCAGTTTTTTTTTAAACCACTGAGTTTTGCTCAATACACTTCAATTATGTAAAGTGTTAAGTTTGTCCTAATATTTCTCCCAAAAAAATGTTTTTTTTTTTTTTGTTTTTGTCTGTCTTTTCTGGTCTTTCTCCAAAGAGTTTGTAAGGTTAAAGAAACACCGTGATGGTGTCGTTTGATAGGACACATGTCATTTGATCTCCTGCAGACTCGTATGTTTGCGCTCCGCCACCATGTTCCCTGTTAAAAGATGAGCTGCCACCGACAAACACAACAATTTGAGCTGACAGCAAACATGGCAGAGTAGTCTCTCAACAATGTGTGCTTCCCCCCTAGGGAGGGGAGAAGGTCCCCGCTGAGCTCTCACCTCTCAGATTCAGCACAGGCGTGACGGCTCTGGCGTCATTCTTCCCTCTCGCTTGTCTGTGTGTGTGTGTGTGTGTGTGTGTGTGTCTGTATGTGTGTGTGCGTTTGCTTGCATTGCCTGTCTGTCTTGTCTTACTGTGTTCTCATTGTGCGCAAATCTGTCTGGTTGGCTTAGTGAAGATGGACAGTCTTGCCCCCCCCCCCCTCCACATCCACCTCCACTTGGCTTTGTTCTCTGCTTTGTTTGGTCTGTGCATATATTCAATTAGGTGTCTAACAGATGCTATCATAGCCCAGTGCAGCCCAGGTCCATCTAACAGATGTCTGTCTTATATGGAACGAGAAGGGCTTTGTTTTGGGGGCCTCCGAATGGTTGTTTTGACTGGGTTACCTTGACCTTCATCTCCGCCACAAACGAGTTTACGCTGACTGATGATTGTTGACAGTTTCCTATGAACTGCCCTCTCTTGCTCTTTCTCACTGCTGGAAACGTGTGTGTGGCAGGCTCAGGCTGAAGCTGAGAAGGAACACGAAGAAGTGGTCCATGTTCTAGAGGTAAGAAAGGCAATTCAATGTACAATCAAAGACCTCTTTCTCATACAGTACAGTACATGTGAGAAAACAGTCAGTTCATTGCTGCTGTAAGAGTGAGAAAAGAATGGAAGCAGAGTGCATAAGTGTGGTACACCCTCTTCAAGATGACATCATAGGGCAATGCAGTGCAGTGGTATTCCAGACAAGGTCTCCACTGAGGTTTTTGAAGAGGACTTTTTCAATTAGAAGTTTCTCTGATGGAAGTCGCTGGGTGTGTGTGAGTGTTATGAGTGGTGACACTAGACTAGTGAGTATAGTTTTCAAGAGGCAAGCAAGCCAGAGCAAATGATCAAATGCGTATATGAAAGGAATAAGGTCTGCCAAGTTGGAAAGCACTTACTGGAAGAGGAAACATTTTCTGACAGTTTTGTAGAAGTGAGGAAGCTTAGATCTGCAGAGGGCTGTATCTGAAAGACTTTAACTCACACACACACACACACACACAGACACACACACAGACACACACACACACAGACACAGACACACACACACACACACACACACACACATACACACACACACACACACACACACACACACACACACACACACACACACACACACACACACAGAAGCGAGCATGCAGATACACAGTTATGGTGATAACTTAGGAGGATATGTACTCGGATGCACACTTGGCATGCATGACTGGCACTGACTCAACGACAGTTTCAGCCCCAGCAAAAAGAATTACGGTCCTTTTCACAGCTTGTCAGCTCTAAAGACTTGACAGATTTCCATTTTGTTGTTTTGTCAAAAACATTTTTTTTGTTTTGGTTGCTGTTTATCCACATGTAAATTCTTGATCAGCTTTTCAGATGTTTCACCACTCTCTTGTTTGTTTGGTTTCTTTCAATCTTCATTTCTTTTGCTCAAACAGAACCATTGGGACAGAATGCAGGTATATATTTTATGAGAAGATATTCCATTCTGATGTAGCCCAAACCCTTTAAAGCTTTGTCTTGTGAACCCCACATCTGTAAAAATTATAATAATAAAATAACAAAATGAGATATACTAAATGTAAGAATATTACTACTGGCTTTGTTATTTTAATGGGACAAAAAATTATATAATTCCTGACTCCTGCATTATTGAGTCATGATCAGTTATCTGTCCCATTTATCATTTGACATCCCACCATTCCACTCAAACCCCTTTAAATCCATTCTGTCACTTTGTGTTCAGCATTTTTAATTGATGAAAACTTTCCTTTTGCAGTGAATTTTTGTTCTCCATTGTACTTTTTGTTTACATATCAAACCATCACAGTTCCTCGCCCCCTAACTAAAGCAGGCAATAGGCTACTCCAGCATTGCACTGATGCAGGCAAGCATGCCGTGCGTGGCCTCAGAACCAGATAATTGTGGGCCAAAGGAAACTTTCCCAATGGCGATGACTCAGCCCATGCTTATCATCTGGTAGGCAGGCGCTGGTGTTAAAGCTGTGTTGGGTTCCCCTAACTAATGGCCCATGAAATGATGGCTTCTATTATCATCATGCTATTTCTAGATAAGGTCCTGAATATATATCCATATATTAAGTCAGTTCATAAGCCTCTGAAAGAGACCATGGTGGCCTTGTTATCAAAGCATACTAATGTTTGCTACTTTTCTGTTTTATACTTTGATCACTGCATAGAGATTTAGATATGAATTTAATGCCACAAGTGTGTTTTTTGGATATTAAAGAAAGCAATATATTCTGTTTATGATTTATGTAAATGGATTAGAGTTCAGATCTTCATGACACGACACAGTCATACAATATAAGAAAAAAGGAGCTCTCTGTAAACACATAACTAACACAGTGTGAAGTGTTACACGACCTTCTCTTCTTCTTTCTTCTTTTTCCTCGTTATGTTTTTCTTCTTCTGTTTTTTCCTCTTCACCATTAAGTGTTTGTCGTCTTTGTCGTCTGTTTAAAAGGTCAAAGTTCGCAGCCTGGAACAGAAATGCAGGTCTCAAAGTGAGCAGTTCACCCTTCTGTCCAAAGAGGTTCATAAATTCCGTGTTGAGGAAGACACTGTTGACATCCTAGGCGCCGAGCCCTCTCCTCTGTCCAAGGCTGTCCATCCCCTGGAGAAAGGCCTCTCCCTTACTGTCAACAGCCGACCCTCTCAGCCTGGGAAAGGTGAGTTCAAAAACTGCAGCCTGGCGTGTAAATGTACAGGAACTTCTATGAATAAATGCTAATCTTTTGTCTTAGGTAGCTACTGAAATAGTTTTTTTGGTGTATTTCAGTTTTGAATAATGTCAATTGTTAGTGTCTTTCATGAACTAATCTGCTCTGTAAATTTTCCAGACGTTGCTTCGTGTCGTGCAAAAATAGAGAATAAATGGCTGTTAGTCTGGAGTCCATCCTCCCTGTATGTGCGCATGTTGTTCTGTCTGAGTGAAGTAATTACAGGGAGCCAGTGAGTGGCGCAGATGGCCAGCTGATGTGCTGATGTGCCGTGTGTGTGTGTGTGTGTGCGTGTGTGTGTGTGTGTCTCTGTCTTTCTGTCTGCTGGGTGGAAATGGCTGTTTCCAGGCAATGAGAGACCTGCGGCCAGTCCGCTGAAGACCGAGACCCCTCACCCCCTGCCCGCCACTGCCCGCCACAAGCCCGATACGCTGTCCGTCAAACCCATCATCCTGACCAGGAGCAGGCCCACCAGCCCGCAGCGGGCAGGCCCCTCAGAGGTGGGCAAGTACAGGAACATACACAAGAGTGTACATACATACATACATACATACATACAGTACAGTACATGTATACATTACAGTATGTGTGTTTGTTTACAATGTATTACATACACTGTGCAGGTAAACATACACAAGTACTGTAGACCTTTACCTGCAAACAGAATCAAAGAATTTATAGGTACTGTATGTTAGAGGTATGCTCGTCTTCCTGTACATTAATGCAAATATATGCAGCATACAGTAGTGAGTATGTCATATAAAATGTGCTCCATATATCTCCCACATCACCCACTCAATCTTACATATGCATAGAAGCACACACAAATCTTTTCTCCATCGCTGCTCTGTCATGTTGCTCCTTCTGCAGTGGGAGTTACCTCATCATCATGTGCTTTGCTATTTAGGTCATTATAATCATGTACACACACACACACACACACACACACACACACACACATGCTGCACACACAGGCTGTCAGGCCCGGGGCCTTGGTGCTGACCCTGAGAATTTGTTTTCCACTACTTACATGATTGGCAGCCTGATAAACAAGAGATAACGATTATTACGCCATCGAGTGTGCGTGGACTCCTACGTACGTGTGGCGCACCGAGTTGTGTGTTGCTCTGGTGCAGAAAATGCCCTGAACATTTGGGGTTATCTAAGCTTTCGTACGCTGCGTGAAGACGGCTGAATAAATCGATGTGGTCCGTGTGCCGTGCGGTTGCAATTCATAGGCTGAAGATTCAGAATAACATGACATGGGGCTGAAAATAACCGCTTTCCCTAGTCTCAAAGGCAAAAGCCTTTAATGTGATATTAGCGTGACATGCTGAGATATTGAGGCTCGTTCTAATCCAATCCTCCAGGGGCCTTGAGACAGCACTGTGGGCCTAATTCCAAGCGTGAAGTGTAATGCTTTATTACTGATCAATCCTCTGATGCACAACAGCAATGAGGAGACGGCATACCTGTAGCTCATAAAGCAAAATGTCATTAGTTTTAATATTACTGCTGAGTGCCTGGTGTCTATTAACGCTACTGCTGCTGCTGCTGCCTCTTTCCCCACAGATGGAGGATGAGGTGAGTCCATCTCCCAGGTCCAAACCACGCTACACAGGACAGGTCCGTCTCTGCACTGCCCGCTATAGGTAAGCAAACAGACAGACAGACAGACAGACAGAACGCAGGTTTTTGCTTTATCATTGAACAGTATCTGTCTTCACATTCGCAAGGCTTCAGCTCTGTCTGAGTGTCACCTCATTTGTTACTTCTTCTCTTGTCCTCCTGACCAGCTATAACCCTTACGATGGACCTAATGAGCATCCAGAAGCAGAGCTCCCCCTGGTGGCTGGGAAGTATCTATATGTCTATGGGAACATGGATGATGATGGCTTCTATGAAGGTTGGCTACAATTCCAGATGAATTGTTTGTTTTCCATGCTACAGTATACAGTATATGACCTATTGCTCTCATATGCTTTGGTTTAAAAGTGATATCTGTGCAAATTGGTTTAAAAGTGCTTTGGTTTAAAAGTGATATCTGTGCAAAAATGATCTGTGCAAACTGTATGAGCACATTATTATTTTGAAGCATGGAATTGGGATCAAATCAATTTTGTAAGGTGATATTTTGCCAAAGAGTGTATTTAATTGTAGTACCCAATAAGAATCCATTATTTAGTGCAGACACACAGATACTCTGATAGGGTAACAGCAGTCCTTCACTGTCCATTTCCTTTTCTAGCATTTCACATTTCAGTTTCTTGAATGAATCGAGAGAGGAATGCCATCGTTTGGTGGGTGGTGATTCCCATGGCCGCTGTGTCATGAGCAGCAGTCAGTGGGATGAGTGTGCTGGGCTGATGCTGGGCAGACATGGAGGGGCAGGCAGATGACTTGAGTTCAGTGAAGGTAGCACTGCTGACTGAGTGAGGCAGCTTGTGCTTGTCCAATCCAGCGTGACTCTGAGTAATCACCAGCATGTTCTTCTGCTGTCGGCTCTCCATACACGCACACACACACACACACATACACACACACTCACATGCTCACATAGACATACAAGTACAAATGCACACATCCATGCATAAATCCACATATACAGTAACCTGAGTATACATATGGGCACACACACACACACACACACACACACACACACACTCACACACACACACACATACACATTCACAAACATACATTTTTCACGTATCTATGGTCAAGACCCACACCCTGGGCAAAGTTGCCCATTGAGTCATTCTTTTTTTTTCCTTCTTTGTTTTTTTTTCCATCTCATAGTTTTCTCCTTTACTAATTTGTGTTTTCCCCTCCTCCATTCTTAGTTACTCTTGCAGCAGGCATCATTAGGAGCCTCAGCACTAAATCGCTTCTATCTTCTGACGGCTACGATTAACATCAGTATCTGTGGGCCCATCTCTCTCTCTCTCTCTCTCTCTCTCTCTC
>JASCQY010000022.1:4113128-4130628 GCA_030264315.1 Sardinella tawilis
AATGCTCGTCTTCCTAGTGCGTGGCTTCCAAGGCCAGTGTGCTACCAAGGAAGCATCCTCGACTTTGAGAAACAGTGAATGTCTTTACCCCACCTCTGTCCTCACAATGACTTAGGATACATTCATAAATGAGACTCCCATCAAAAAAGCGGACTGAATATTAGTATGCTTTGTCCCATTTGCTGACAAGCCTTGGTAATCTTAGTATACTATCTCCAGACATCTTTAGACTCACTTGATTAAAGAGGCTCTGGTTCTGCTTTTCAAAGCCTGTTTTGATAAAGTGATATGCATTCATTTAGCATCAAACACATCTACTACTTCTTGCTTTTATGTCCAATTCGAAATCTTCATCAGGAATCTTTTTGGTCCCCTTTTCTTTGTGAATGGCTTCCACTTTTAGTCGCTAATCCCTTTGTGTCGGTGTTTAGAGCAGAACAGAAGAGGAGGGAGGCACGCCGTGGCCACCAGGAGGATGGTGGCCCTGTACGACTACGACCCACGAGAGAGCTCCCCAAACGTGGATGTGGAGGTGCACTTTCAGCCCCCCTCAGTCACCCTCTCTTCTCCCCCAGACACCCCATGAGAGATACTGTTCAAAAATATCACACCAGTCATGCTGTACTGCACTGTGGTCTCTGTCAAGCATTGCCTTTTGTCACTGAGGATATCTCCATGCATTTCATTCATTTCATTTTTGTCATGCTGACAATTTGTCTATCAATTGCAATCATTCAGATTTTATTTTAGTTGTGTTAATTTCATGAACTCTTGCTGGCAATCCTCAACATATCTCATGGCTTCACACTGAAGGTGGCCAAACATTCATACACTCACACTGTACAGTGTACACACACACACACACACGCCCACATACCCAACCACAGTATGTGTAACTTGGTTCATTTGGCAAGCATGTTATTACACCCACAGGCGTTATTTAGTGATAAGATGCGTCATTTCACGATGGACCCAATTCAGCTCATGATCATTTGTTTAGCATAGATGACGCACAGCAAATAATTGGGCATCACTGACTTGGCACTGCCTTAATGCCTATTAATGAATAGACACACAAACATACACATACTGTACACACACACACACACACACACACACACACGCACTCTCACTCCCATCACGCCCTGCTGACAGGGCAGCAGTTTAAGTAGCTGAGTGTGTGTTTTTCCACGCAGGCCGAGCTGACGTTCTGCGCTGGCGACATCATCGCCGTGTTTGGGGAGATTGATGAAGATGGATTTTATTATGTGAGTAACTTTCTTTTTTTTTTTGTCCGTAAACTTTCTGCTGACCCCTCGCATTAGACGTCTGGTCGGCTGTCTCCAGACGGGCCGGCCAGCGCTGACCTCATGCTGAGAGCCCAGACGCCAGACGTGACCGACAGACCTGCTTACTGGTTTCTTCTTCATTAGACGCAAACAGGATAGAGTACAGAATCTACTCTGGGCAGAGAGAGGGCTGTAATGGGATTGAGAACAGACTCAGAGACAGCCAACACATGGACTCTCTCCGGCTCTTTGTTCACAAGGAGCGGAAAGTGAATGCTGGGAGAAATGTGTTATGGTGTTACAGCACATACAGTATATGAAATCAAAGGAGCGATGTGTGGGCATTTCCCAATGGAGATTTCATATGTGCTGTATGGGTAGCCACTGTGCCCTATTGTCAGTGATGGAACTTCTTGTCGGACCATTCGCAAAACGTCCAAGTCCAAATTGATTTTACCTCTATAACAAAATATGACAAAGGGGATTTTTAACCGACTCTCCAGACTTTCATCCAGTTTCATCTGGACATGTTTTTTGTGGGAAGCCTTTTCCCATGTCTGTCTCATTGCTCTGCCTTTGATGGTTGGCCCCCCTGTTCTGCCCTCCTCTCTGCAGGGTGAGATCAACGGCCACCGGGGCCTGGTCCCCTCCAACTTTCTCGAAGAAGTGCCTGACGATGTGGAGGTCTACCTGACGGACACGCCCCCTCGCGGCGGGCCGCAGGCCGAGCCGGAGGCGGAAGCGGCGCCCCCATCGGCGGCACCTGCACAGGCCGAGGCCAAACGGGTACACCCCTCCTCCTCCTCCTCCTCCTCCCACCGCCGCTGTCAGCGCTAGGCCCCGTGTCCATCCATCCTCCGTTTGAGTTGCTCGTCTTTCGCCGTCTGTGCTGTTTCTTCCTCCTTTTCTTTTTCTTTTCTATTTGCGTTTGTATATCTTGTGAGTGGTCTGTGGGTTAGTTCAGTGGTTGTTTGGTTTTTCTTTTCTCTGTTTCTTTTGTTTTTTGATTGGTTGTTTGCCTGATTGTTTGTCGGTTTGTTTGTTTGTTTGTTTGTTTGTTTGTGGCCGTGGTGATGGTGCTGGTGCTGGTGGTGACTTTTTTTGGGAGTCCGAGCCCTTTCTGATGTCTTTTGGAAAGGAAGAAGCAAAGCCTGTGATGAAATGCGTGCGCACACAGACACAGACGGCCAACAGACTCGCGGTGGGCGCCACACAAAGAGGGGAGACATGTGTAGAGCCCTCGCAGAACCCTGAACTGTGGGGACGCGTAAACAAAAAGAGAAAAGAAATAAACAAACAAAACAAATCATACCTACACTGACAGCTTAAAAAAAAGAAAAAAAAAGAAATGCCAATGTTTTGCACTGAAACACAAAATCTCCATGTGGATACTGTGTGTGGTATAATCTCATAAGTGCTTTATGAACTTGTCCAAAGGGTTCCTGGTTGGAAATATTTGTTGTCTATAAAGAGAACAAAAATTGAAGAGAGTTCATGTAGGTTGCCATGATTCAGCAAAGCATGCCTTTTTCAAAAAATAATCTTGATACCTTTTTCTATATTAAATATGATCGCATACATTGGCCTAACTGTTGTATTTCTTTGAATAGGCTTTGGTTCTTTTGTATATTGCACACTCATATATTACAAAAAAACTCTATTTTTCAGATCAAATTCTGAAAGCCAAGAGACACTCCTCAGTTGTCTCTTTACTAAGTTGATTGGTACAATCCAAGGCTGTAATGGTAAAGTGAAGAAATAAATGACAAATGACAAAAATCAACATGTTTCCTGAGAAAGATGTTTTGGTGGTCATCTGTGCTTATGTGTGTATCTTTTGTTGTTTTCTCTCTTGTTTTCTTTTCTTTTCTCGTGACTTTTTCATGTGTGTGGAGTGTGTTTGCTGGAAACAGTGTCATTGCATCATTGTGGATTTTGTTTGTTTTTGTTTTTCTTCTTTGTTTTCTTCCTCACCTGCTTGGCGCAAACTGGAGAGAGAAACAGAAGGAGGGTCCTCATTTTTCATTTTGGCAAAGCCTTTATCAGCTCTTTCCATGCAATTGGGGAAGTCGGTTATTGTATTTAAGCAGGCGGGAGACAGCTGTGCGAAATCCTATCGAACTGCTGAGTAAACATGGTGTTAATTACAAATCGTCAGGAATAGCTTACTGTGGCGCACGCTAATATGATAAAAATAACCGAAGGGAAGTGTAAATTACTCACTGAAGACTTTATTGTGACATCTTTGGTGGTCTTTAATGTATTGATGTCATTTAAACTATATCTTTGGGGTGTGATGCTTGGCTCGTTCTCACAAACACCCCTTTCATAGCTGTCTCTTTCTGGCAGGTATTCATCTTTTTTAAAGACTTTTTAAGTCGCTCTCCTCAGTCCGTTTATTTATTTATTTTTAATTCCACTGAAGCCTTGGATGTTTATAGAGCTTAGTTGGTCCTGAGGACATCATTGCTGTCAAGGGGAGGCTTAAGTCAAAGAGCCTGGAGATTCTATTCCTAAGTTAAGTTCAGCTTTATAGAATGCAGTCATCAGAATAATAGGAAGTGCTATACACAGCTGCCTTCCCACAGGCTTTCCATGCAAGGTTAAATGGTGTTCTGTGGCATGACTTTTACATAAACTTTATGTCCTTAAAAAGTTTTATGAACTATTGCCTCAGCTGCACTGGCCTTGTGCAAAGCACTGTACTTGGGATAGCAAGCAAATGTGCAAATTTTAAGGACCCACAGAGCACTGTATAGCCATATCATTTGTCTGAGATGTGCTTTGGTCAGATATACAGTATAAGCACTCATATGAATGTAAAATAGCGGAGTTCAGAGTTTACTGACAAAGTTTTTTAATGATTATGCCTGAATGCTTAACTAGTTTACATTCATTTATTGTCTTTGGACATTTTAGGCTTCAGGCTGTAGTGGTTGCATAAAATGATAATTTTATTAATATTAGGACAAAATATGCATATGTTTTACAACTATTAAACACTGGGCACCAGGCATATTAAACCTCCACATGACAGATCATGTCTGTGCTAGATTCTCTCATGGCTAATTGCTGACAAATATGACACCACCGTGTACATATTTGAAGAAGTAGCAATCAAGGATTGTTAAACTTGCCCCCAAAAACACAACACAGCACAACACAATGTGTCTACAGCTAAAAGTACATGTCATCTTACTAGTTTACAAGAGTTAGGAATGTATGTGCGATCATTCCTTTCCTTTAAATAAATCAGCTTTGTCAAAAATTGTCATGTTGGCAGTAACATTTGCTAGCAATCCAGGTCATCTCTGGTTATCCAGCTTCAAATATTTCTGTCTAAAATATTTCAGTGAGTCATATTATGAGCCTAGGGCAGTGCTGATAAACACACATGCACACACACACACACACACACACACACACAGAAAGTCAATCAAGGGAGTCTCCATCTGCTAGGCTTACTGTTGTGTAACCTGCCTGTGACCGTCCCTCCCACCCCACCTCTGCCCTCCCCCCCCAACGGATCTCTCAGCAGGTTCCCGTGGAAACGGCCCCCTCACCCGGACGCCCTGCCTCCCCCATCGTGCGCCCGCAGCTTGCCCCCACTCCCGTCAGGCCCCTAAGCCCCATACGAGGGCCCGAGGACCTGGCCTCCAAAAAGAAAAAAGGACTGCTCTCGAAAGGGAAGAAGTTGCTGAAAAAGTTCTCTCCCGCAAAATAGATTCCTGTCGTCATCCTCAAGCCGAGTCATATGTATTCCGGTACTGACCACGGTGGAAAAGTTACGATAAGGCCACGCTTGCCAAACTTTGACGTTGGCATCAAAAAGATCTTGTTGCCGCCTAGTGCCGACTGTGTGATTGAGACGGGTCAGTTCCTCTAAAGTTCATTGCTTTCAATCAGAATGTGTGTTGTTGACGGGGGAGCTACAGTAGCAATCACAAGTCATTGATTTGATTCAGTGGTTTGGTTGATGCAGTAATTAGTGGAGAGGCTTCAGCACTGGAGAGGCTTCAGCACTGGGATTTTATGTGGAATATCCTCACAATCGGGGGTCTAAACTGCAGGGATCTTCATGATACGTGTTAAGGGCAAATGTGCAACATATTCAGTGCACACATACATACACACATACAGACATACACACACACACACACACATACACACACACACGTACACGCACACAGTTGTTGAGGAATGAAAGGCACATACACTACAAACTGTAATTGTGTATCAGGGTATGGAAAGATCCATGCAAACAAATCCATGCCAAGGGTCACCTGGAAAGAACAGAAAACAATATAGTGTATATATATATATATATATATACACACATACATACATATATATATATCATCTATTATCTATACTTCCTCATTGATCTATCTAGATACCTTCAGTGCAATATACAGTACAGCGTCCATTCAAAACAATTACATTCTACAGCAGGTGTATGAAACTTGACTCTGTATGAGAGGAGGCGTTTTGTGCTGTAGTGTTTAGACAGGGTGCTTCAGAGGTCTAGAGCTTGAATGAGTAATATATGCTCTGGCTTAGCTGAGCAGAAACTCTCTCACCATCTCAGTGGCCTTCATCTAAACAAAACAAACAAACAAACAAACAAAAAAACTACAATGACCAAGATGCTCTTCTGCTGTGACTGCTGTGCTCTCACTCTCTCTGCCTAGTGTGCTCTCCTCCTCCCATCCCCATCAGTCTGTGCCAAGTACAGTACCTGCTCCGGACTGCATCATGTGTGCGACTGGCGACTTCTCAATGGGCCATGACCATATTTGGTTGAATCCAGCCTCTTGTGTTTTGCCTTTCTTATGCACAATTGAGTGACGAATGACTGACTGACATATTGAGGTTTGTGCGAGGGGTGTGAATGGGATTCTCTCTCCATATATACTGTGTGTGTGAGAGAGAAAGTGTGTGTGTGTGTGTGTGTCTGTGTGTGTTCTCGTGCGTGTGACTCACTGTCTTTTGTGTGTTCATGTTTGTAAATCCGTTCAACAAAGAGAAACAGATATAAAAACTGAACTAGAAAAAAAGTATCAAGTCACGTGATCATGTGCTGTGCTGCTAACCTACATAGTGTCACTTTTTTGGTTTACTGTCGCCAGGTGATGGTCGGTCTTTCTCACTCAAGTACAGTAGGAGATATATTATATTTAATCAAAGATGTCTAAGTGTGCAGTACCTTCTGATTTGACAGCGTTTACTTGTTTACATTGCTGCCCTTCTGGGCCAACAGAAGTGGCATTCCTGTGTGAATCTGTGAAAGGAAAAGATTGGTAAATATACGTTGGGAACACTAAGGATCCCAGGACCTCAGCCTATTCAATCCATTTAGGCCATGGTGGGTAATGTGGCACAATCTCTAGATTCAAGTTAAGTAGTTTCTGATGAATTAGAGATTATTCAAACACAATTGAATCAATTGGCCATGTTTGTGTTTTTTTTTCCCCAATGAAAGTTACTAGGCTCATGTGAGTGCAGCTGAATACTTGTTTTGATTTGAGTCTGTTCAAAATCTGACCTGTGTTTTGCCACCGTGTTCTTTCAACCTGTGTTGGAACCAATGTGGGTATTTTACTGGAAGAGACCTTTCACAATCGGCAAGGGCGTTATGACCAATGTAATGGTTCTTTTGATGTAATGCATATAAGGTTTTGTATATGTTTGTATGTAAATGAGACAGATGTTCCTGAATAAAAGAATGACTGCCAAAAACTGTATGAAGCATTCAGCTGCCAGTATAGCTTGTACTATTATATTTTGCCAAATCATTTTGTCATTGAACTTATTTCTGGTAAAGAGAGAAGACAAACTTAATAAATAAATACACTGAGATCTCACTTTATAGTCCATTTGTGGCTGGCAATGGTAACTTACTGTTTGGGTGGCTGTTGGTCTTTTGTACTTTTACTCATTTGTAGATAATTTATTATTAATGTTTCTACTTGATTTTTCAGATTGCATTTTTAGTGCATCAGGATGTATTACTCCACAGTGCAAGCAGTATTCATGGTGTCCTCAAGAAAAGTCTCAATCTGTTGCTCGCCCTGTGAATCTAAAGCATACCAGATGGAATCAGTGGAATGTGTCTCTGAGTATCATATGCTGTGTGGCTGTGCATGTGTTAATCATACATTTTCTAATGAAAATAAATTTGATATTTTTCAAAGTGCTCTGTTTTGTTTCTGTGACAAATCACACCCACACTCAGACTGCCATTAGGCGTATACAGTACCGTGTGAAAGGTTGTCTGTGGGGTGTGAGTGAGCATCAGTAACTTGTAGTTGCAGTTTGAGTTGAACTCAAGCGAACGGCGACGCTTATGTGGTATCCCACTCAGCTGAGCCTGGCAGGGACGAACGCTCAGCAGAGAAATGAATAATTAGCCAGCTTGTTCCAGTGAGCTAATATTACATTCTTTTTTGACACAGATTTATTTCACTAAGGAGTCTCTCTTTCTCTCGCCTCCAGGATCTATAGCCGCACTTAATCCATCACCCGAGGTGTCTCGGCGAAGCAGGAGGAAAGATAAATTAAACATCAAAATAGTGGCTTTGTGGATGAATGCTACACTGATTCTCATTTAGATCTTCCCTCCAAGATTAGCTTCTGACTGTCACAAGCACAGCCCATAGTCCTCACTGCGGCATTTCGCCCAAATGAAATGATGAAATGGGATGTCACAATGAATTTATTTCTTGGAGTCTATCTATATTTCTATCGTAATATGTGGGATGTGGATTCACCTCCCGTGAACCCATTGGTGAGTCTCATATGTATGTAGGCTACTGTACGTGTGGCACGCTAAAATGGGAACGCTGCAAATTCCAAGTGGGTTCATGAAGAGAAGAAATGCAAATGGCAGCATGACCAGATCCTAACAGGGGATTAGTGACAGTGCAGGACGGAGGGGAGCCTTCAGCAGCAGTAGATGTCTGCATCCAGTATTAGACTGGTGGTGGTAACAAGGGGGGGGGGGAGGAGGAAAGGTCTTTTGGCAGAAGGAGTGATGAGATTACAGACATAGATCACAGCGCCCCAATACCAATACACCTCACTGTCTGAGCTGTCCTTACCTTCAACTGGGGCATCCCTCTCTCTCTCTCTCTCTCTCTCTCTCTCTCTCTCTCTGTCCTGTAGGGTCCTGCGGCTGGAGCATGTTTAAAATTCTCTGCTGCTCCCTTGCGACCTCTCCACAAGCACACACTCCTTACTCCTCAGCGGGGGCTCAGACAGTGCAAACACACACACACACACACTCACACACACACACACACACAAACACCTTCTTCCTGCAGCTTTTGTTTTTCACACCAACTTGAATATTTTAGTAGGTGTGAGGGAGGCCTCTCTGAAAAACGGACAGTGACACCGTATTCCAGGAACAGCAACAAAATTGGAAAGCAGGACAAAAAAGGTCCTAGTCTATACCTGGTCAATTTTGCTCATTTGGTTATTTTGGTTTCTTTAAATGTGCTCTTAAATTAGCAGGTGTAAAAGGCAGAGGACAGAAGAAATAGCTCAGGCTTCGCTTTAATATGAAGTGATCTGTCAGGGTTATTTAAAATGACTCCATTTCTGAATTAAAAGGGATTGCCTCTTTATTTATGATAAGAGACCTTTAATATAAGGGCTTATTTATTCACTGACAAAGTATTACCATCAAGAACAAACAACAGGCTTTTCATCAGCGGCTTCCTGTGAGCCCACAAAACTTTTCGGATATAGCTGTTGTCTTAAGTGATGGATTGACTCACCTTGGTCCCTTGTGAACAATTAAATTCAGGATGATAACATCACACGTTTTTTAAGTCCGACACTTTGATCAGTCACAGTCTTACATCCGTCACAACAAGAGGGATTGTAGTAAATGTTTCCACGGCGACAACCTGCAGGCAATGTTTGTGCTTAGCCAGACCCACCACCTGTTCTCACAGCAGCCCTCCGGGTTAGTCAGGAACCAGCTTGATGGCCTTTTATCAGGAGCCACTGTTCTCAGCACAGTAAAAGACACTCCAATGAGGACAGATTTGGCTCTTAGGGGTATACATGAAAGTGTCAACATGAAAAAAAAAACTTTGATGATTTGCAGAAGTAATTGCAGATTTTTTTAACCAGTGTACCATATGAAAGAGTTATTTCTTCTGAGACCCTCTCTCTCTCTCTCTCTCTCCCAGCAGTGATATGCATCAGCATCATAAATCAGTGAATCACTTTTATCAGTTGCGGTAACGGTTGGCGAAATTCCTATAGCAAGTGAGAGACAAAGTTATGGTCCAAAAGAGATGGTGGGTTAGGGGGAGGGAAGGCTTTGTCATCTTGTTGCAAAAAGATAAATTGGTTCCACAAGTCAAATAATGCAGGTTTACCCCAGACCAGGAGAAAAGCTGCAGTGGAGCAGATCAGTCATTCAGTAATTGCATGGAGCTGTAGGGTTTGTTGTACTGTAGAAAAAAAAAGCCCCCAGACATACAGTAACTGATTTAAAATCACATCAAAAAATGAACAACTTAGCCTGTATCCCCTTTTAAAATATTTATCTGGAAATACAACCCGTAAATGTGGCTGCAGAGAAAAAGGAGGGTAGAGTCGTTTTTTTGTGTGTGTGTAGCATCACTGATAACTGACAGGGAATGTGCTGTACTGTAGGCTACTTTAGAGTTCATTGCAACTACACTATGTGGAAGAAGTTAGGGAAGAGTGAGCAGGGGGTTACACTATGCACGAGCCTTTGAGGTAAGAGATACTGAATAAAGCTTCTTCAATGAGATGAGTTTGAGATAGTGAGTGTCCTTATTTGGCGGTTAGAATCTAATGGGACCCTTCAGGACCTCAATTGGAAGATGGAGAAACAGAGGCCGGCTAAGGCAAACACTCTTCTGAATATTTGAATATTTCCTTCTTCACATAAAGTAGACAGGACAGACAAGGTGTGGAGTCATCCCATGGCAGTTGTCAAGAGCAGCGATTACTGTGTGCGAGCACATCACCATATTTCTCTGTCCAGAAATGAGATTACTGTGCTACATGGGTATTGCTGCATGCCATTGCCAAATGACCCTTGTCCTTATTTCACTAGCAATCGGAGGGAAAGAGATTGTAAGCTGACATGACAGAGTTGTCAGAAAAGCCCGGGTCAACTTGTACACGGTGCTAAGTCACTTGTAATGCTGAAATAAGACATCTGAACGACCATGTCTTTTTTTTATTTCATATGTTTAGCATTCACTGCTGCCAAGCCCTCCGTGTAGATTGACGGAGTGCTGATGGGCCTTGGTAGCCTCACTGACATGCTGCCAAGATTTGGAATTTGTCCCAGACAGGGTCCCTGCCATGCCAGAGGTTGATAATTGTAGCATGAGAGTTTGTACAAGTGCTTGTGTCAAATGCCAAACAATCACCCTTCATTTGCAAGTGCTCTTGTAACAGTCCTGAGCTCATTTTTACATAGTTTACATAGTGCATAGGTTTTAAAATCTTTTACAAGAAAATGTAATTGGATTGTTTACATACTGTACGCTTGAAACAGGGCACATTTTCGTTGGAAGATAGCAGATTTGAAAGAAACTATATAGCAATATACAGTAGACATGGAATATGTAGCCTACTGTAGGTCTATGCTTCCGAACTATTTTTTTAATGTTTAATAGTTTGCTACATACAGTTTAGTTAGAATAAAGACAAAACGAACATTCCAAGGATATCTGAGGACCGCAATTTGATTTTGAACCCCCAAAAAACAATGTGCGCCTACTCATTTCATATGCTTAATACTGAGCTGGTTCTAGGCCGTTCCGCTTGCACCAGGGCTGCCTGATTTATACCGCCCATTAGCTGCCAGTGACACAGGTGTCCTTGCACAGGGAGACGCGTGGCACTTATCAAATGGCTCGACATTAACCAGTGTTTTGACATGCAGAGAGAAGAGAGAAGAGGAGCTCATGGTGAGTGAATAAGATTAGCGACATGTTTTTCTGCCAGTTTAACGACGGCGGATGTGCAGCACCACAGGGTTTATATTATAGCCATCAGAAATAATTGCAATTCTTCAGAATCCTCGCTCATAATTCACGACTGAGTGCGGAAGAGATGCAGCAGTGCAACAGGCAAGTTAATGACCTTGCCTATAAACATGCTGGTCAGTAATGGCAAATGGGCAAAATCAGGTGCCCTACAAGGTCTGAATTATTAACTTTCAAATGACATCAAAATAGGTTCGCCTCTCTCTCTCTCTCTCTCTCTCTCACTCTCTCTCCCTCTCTCTCTCTCTCTCTCTCTCCCTCCATTCCTCTCTTTTTCTCTCTTTCTGCCACCAGGGAGCGCTCTCAAACCATAGAGGTGTGGAATGTTTTGACGCAGACCTGGGTCGTTTCACGCACATGTCTTGGGAATCACCAGAGAACCACATCTGTTCCCACAAACCTACATTCTCGCCTCTGTCTCGTTAATAGATATGCAATTCACAGTTTCAGTTTATGTGTCACTTTGTCAATCCTGAAAAAAGGAATATCCCTAACACTTTATCCTATTAAAAAGAGACATGTTAGCATAAAAAATAGTAACAGGGAAAGTTCAGTATAAATACTACATATAATTCGTTTCTAGGCACCTGTGACCTGAAAAATATTTCTCTTTATTACTGCTATTCCGAATCTACCCACTGAAGCCCCGGCCTCTGGTGTGTCATCTGTTGGCAGCAGTGCCCTCTTGGCGATTATGCATGAGATACTTCTCTAATCGCCTGGACTTGGATAGGTTGTTGGTTCACTGTCACTGTCCTCTCAAGTCCACACGCCAAGGGGTCCGGGTTGCCACTGTCCAGCTCTGTGTGATATTCTAACGCACAACGTTTTTTTTAGACCGAGAGTAGACATCATCGCAGCGCACGTGTGGATCTGAAACTTCTTTCCAACTTCTCATAGGATATGGAGATGTCATTTACAAGGAGTAAAACATTGGACACGTGGATGTGAGAAAGCTGTAATTTATCACTTTTTTCCGGAAATACGGTATATTTTTTGTTTTTGTTGACATCACCTACAGTTAAGATTATTCTAAATATAAAAGTCATAGATATCCCACGGCCTCTCTTCAGAGCTGTTTGTATTAAGCTCCGTGCTTCGTGTTTACTGTCTTGGATGAATGTCTTTCGCGCTCCAGCGCTCTGTGAGATGATCTAAGAGCGCCTTAGTACATGGGTGTCCCGTGAGTCCGTTTGCTTTTTTGGATGCGGAAAGCTGTCAATATGGCCATGTTTTTCGGATGGAATTTATTGCTAACACTACTGGCGCGGGTGGTTCTGACTCAAGGTAAGATGTTTATTTGCTATGGGTTTAGTCTGTTTGTAGTTTTTGTTGTTTTCTAAAGACCTAGCCTTCCAAAGCCTAGGCCTTGTGCTTAAAATTTAATCTGAAGTTTACAAATAGCCTGTGGATTTATAAACATTGTGTTGGAAACCAGATATCAGAGGACAACTTACAGTACATGGAACTCTGACATGCTATGACAGAGGTAGGCGAACCTCAATTAATAACCTCAACTTCAGGTTTTTTTTTTTACTTACATGAAATTATGACATCTGCCTTCAACTTTCAAATGAATAGCATGTGTAAAAAAGTAATTTTTCCCTTTTCGATTGAAACCAGTATTCTGAAAATGACTTTTAACCACAAAAGCACATACAAACAAACAACCAAACTAACTGAAAAGACTGTTCAGAGTTCAATCTAAAAATGTTGTTCATAGTTGAATAGAAGTGTAGATGGTGGAGCCATCTGGTGTGGATGTGGAAGTGTAGATGGTGTAGCCCTGTGTGGTCAGCCAGCCATTTGTAAACGATGACACTGGGCTCCCTTAGGGGCCTCCGGTCATTAACCTACATTTCAACATCACTGTCACTCACTGAGCCAGGAGTCACGGATGGAGACAGATCTCTCTCTTTTCATTGTTTTTTTCTTCCCCAGGAATACAAGTCAATATAGCACCTGTCAGAGCAGCCATCACACTGATTAGCAAGAGAAGTGGGGAGGAGGGCAGAAAGCACACTGTTTGTTTAGAGATAGACAGGGTAATAATGTAGGAAATAAAGAAAAGCCTGCTCTGGTGTGCCACAGATAAAGACCGGCTTCTGAAGTATGTGAGGCCCTCGAACCACCATTCAATTTTTGTCTTTTTGTGTGTGTGTGGATATGAGGCCAGGTCAAGCGAGTCACTTGCAAACTGGGGTGTGCTTTTTGCATGAAGGATACAGTATATAAATTGGTGTGTATTAAGTGAGGGCTCTACGGACACGGACCGCCCGTCTCTGTCTGGTAGCACCCCCTGAGATCCCCCAGAACTGTTGACGTGTCTTCTTTGAGGAGCAGACCTCGAGGCTAGAAAACATGAGGACTTGCCGACATTACAAGTGATTGCTGTCCTGGTCAAAGATGCAAGCATCTTCATTACTGCTTCATCAAGTGTGACATAATGTTTCGCTTGTCATTCACTCTATGCTCCCTGACGCTCTTGAGTGCTTTGATGAAGTTGAACCATGTCACCAGATCCCCCTCCAGTGAGTGGGTGTGTTATGTAAACAAAATTGTAGAGGTGGCATCACTCTCACTGAATATGATGTCGCACACTGCAATTCAGGGCATTCATATTCAAACTAGAGCATCTGTTGACACAGACTCGCATTTATAATGTAACCAATATTCACAGAAACATTAACATTAAAGTCTGTGCGTCCTCATGACATACATTCATTAATGGATTTTGGGTTATAGCAACCATCATGCATCATTATTTGCATGATTTTGTCAGGATTAGCCACTAGAGATATAGAAATAATATATATAGTCTATAAAGTTTTAAATGAGTATTTATACAGAGAAGGGCTGCAATGAATTAACAGAATGTCCACCATGAATTATACACAGCCTCTTTGTTGACTCCACTCTGTTGCCCACTGCTATTGAAGACCGATTATGATGTATGGTGACATTACTTGTGTAATTCATATTATGACATAATTTGAAAATGGCTGTAACAATTTTAGCTTGCTTCAAATCTTTGTTTGTGTTCCCCTTAAAATCGCCTATTTTAATTTGATTTTAAAATCAGCTGGCAACCGGACGGACAGCGAGAGGGAGCGATTGGGGAAAGTGTTGTATATAGATATCTCTTCTTTAGAACTGATTATTGAACTGTCACATGGAACACTCCTTGACAAACTACTTCAAAGACACGTGATGCTTTTCGCACCGGCCCTCAATTTTCAATGTTGCACTTTAGCAATCAGGGAGGTGAAGGCAACGGATGTCAGACGGCCTGTCATAAGGAAAAGGTTAAGTGTGTCTCCTCCAGACGGGGAGATTTGACAAGTTGCTTGTCCAGACACGCCGGAACACCTGACAGCAATGTGTTTATCATTTCCTGTCATTTTTTTCCCCTCTCAAATCATTTCCCCCCCGCCAGCCCCCTTCGCATTGTTGTTTGCTTGGCTGCATGCTAAAATCTCAGCTCACTGAGAGGACAGAGAGGCTTCTTGCTTTGGCTGGTGGCAGATGGCGCCGAGCAAAGGAATTGCCTTCAGAGCTCAGTTTACAAAGCAAATGAGCTACAGCCTTACTGGTGATTGGTCTTGGCATCTGAAACCATCGCATGTCAGCATAGCAGTTTTTTGATTACCCTCATTTTTGGGATTTTTTTTCTCAGTTTTTTTTTTTCTTTTTTTTTTTTTTAAACGGCATGGACCATTAGATACGTTATATTGTTGTTTCAAAGCATCTTTTCAAATCAATTCAACCTTCTTAAATGATCCAGTGAGAGAGACACCAAATATATATCACTTTATTTTATTTTCCTGATATCTCAAAGATGCTGTCAGTGGCTAGCGCGTTCGTTCCATTAGGGAATAGAGCTGTGCTCTACGTAATTCCACCCAGAAGGAGATCAGTGATAAAAGCGAGACCAAAAAAGAAAGGCAGAGCACAAATGAAGCCCTTTGGTTGGGATAAATGACCTGTCACTTTTGTTTAAATATCTCTAGTCCTATCTCATGCCTCATAGAAGCCCAGTATAAGTTCTGTTCAATGCAGCTTAGGCATTCAGATGGCATGCAGGGCCGAGCCGCGCTGCTTCCTGTACCGTATGTCAAAACTCCAGTGTCAGTGTGATCTTTTTTGCCTTTCTTCTCTTCACAGCCGTGAAAGTGGAGGAGCTGTCAGATGACCCGAGGAGCTTCCTCCCGCTCCCCGTCTACCCGTCGGTGAGCTACCGGATCCTCAACGCCGAGTCGCTCTTCCTGCGAGACGCCAGCCGCGAGCTGATCGGCAACGCCAGCCTGTTGGCCCAGCGGCAGACCTTCATGCTCAGCAACATCAGCAGCGGGCAACAGCCGCCGCCGTCCATTAATGCCACCTACGGGCAGATGTCTGTGGAGAGGGCCATCCCCCCGGAGATGCTCCAGACCGGCCCAAGGATCCGGGCCTTCATCCTGGCCCGGCAGGTCCGCTCCTCCGCCCCCATCATGAGGGTGCTGTTCCACGCCGCCCGGAGTGGCGGTGGCGGTGGCGGCGGGGATCGCCAGAACAGCAGCACGGGCGAGTCGGGCCCCAGGCCGGGGAAGAGCGGCTTCATCTGCGTGATGACCCACGCCTTCTGGGAGACCAGGGAGGTGCGGGGAGCCTGCTCTCTGCCCGCCGAGGGAGGCTCCTGCCTGGCCCGCCTCAAGCCCGAGCCGGCCTGGTTCGGCCTGGGGAGCGGCAGGGCCAGCAGCAGCAGCGGCGGAAGCCGGGAGAACCGCGGCGACGGGCAGGGCAACATGGTGGAGCTCTACTACCAGATCCGCTCCAGCCCCTCCACCCAGTGCTCTCCCCAGGACGGTCAGACCCGGCGGGGGCAGGCGGGCATGGTGGCGGCGCTCAGGTACGGGCTGAGCGGGCCGCGGATGAAGCGGATCGGCAGCCTCTCGCTGGTGCGCTCGCCCCCGGGGAACCCCACGTTCATGCGGGTGAAGCTGGGAGGCACGGTGGTGATCCAGACCTCCTCCAAGCCCGTGAAGACGTCAGACACGGCCACCTTCTACGTGTTCCTGCCCAGCGCCTCCCCTCTGGAGCGCTTCGTTCTCAGGTAACCACAGCTGAATCTGAATCTGAAGCTAACTGGGCATGAGGGGCAGATGTGTTTATTTATGGGTATGTTATTTTTGTTTGTTTGTTTGTTTGTTTGTTTGTCACACGCAGTGCAAGCATACATGTTGGTACTGTATATTTGAGTGGCAACACTATAGGCGCTGGGATGCAGACATCACAGCAGCACTAGATGTAGCTATAAAGAATGCAGTATAGGTAGCTTACTGTGATTACAGTGGCTGGGCAGCTGTCGGTCACAGAGTCAGGGTCCTGCATTTGTTGGCATCTGTCGGGAGGGTTGGGGAGGGGTGTGTGTGTGTGTGTGTGTGTGTTTGCATGTGTGTGTTTGCGTGTATGTGTGTGCGTGTGTGTGTGTGTGTGTGTGTGTGTGTTGGGGGGGGTGACAGACAGTGTGGGGATTTGCTGCCAGACTAAGGCTTTGTGATTGGTGTGACAGCACAGAGATGTAGACCTGCTTCCTCCCCACGCAAGTCCCGTGACGCATAGGGAAAAAAACTGCACTCAAAAAAATTAGGGAATTGGATTTAGGATTAAACTGCGTTCGCCGAAAACAGGATATACTAACAACCCTTGTTCCTGGAAGGGGATTTTGCTCTCAGGACAAAAATAAAAACCATGACTTGGTGTTCTGTATGGGCATTTAACTTACATATTTTACCTTCATGATAAGCCTATCAAGTCCTTGGGAAACGGGGAGATTCAGGAGGGCCGTATGAATTTGGGAAGCTTATTGCCAGCTAAATGAATTTTGTGCTATCGCTACTGTGTCTCTTTGTGGCTCAGGGTATGCGGGTGTCGGAGCCGGAGTCGGAGTCGGCACAGCGATTAGAGAAATGTTTCTAAGCCACTCTGCGGAATAATAGGGAAATGATTTGGCAGTGTTCATCTTGTAGCGTTGCATTATTTGTCTGAGTTTTCCACCACATAAATATTGCATCGAGCTAATGGAGCAAGAAAAACAAATACAGGACCTAATAACTGCTTCCCTCCTTTGGGCAAAAAAGATGAACTTATTGCACTGGAAGCCCTATCGGAGGAAAACACACAGTC
>JASCQY010000022.1:4178453-4191087 GCA_030264315.1 Sardinella tawilis
AATGCTTGTGAATAGTCGATGAATCAATATGCTTCTAGGAACCATAGTGTCTGACAGGCAGTGCTTGTCCTACTGCATTAGCAGACCGTGAATAAAGCCATTAGGGCAAAGTCCTCACACTACTGCAGCGTGGAACATGGACATTCCAAAGGCAAATGAATCCAGGTCACTTATTATTATTATTATTATTATTATTATTATTATATAAGACTTTCATACAACCATGTTATGATCCAAGATAAGATTTAAGACTTTTATCCATACACAAACTCTTATTACAAGGCAATTATATTATAGCTTTGCTCATTAGTTTGAAATGATTAAAAGACCACACGTGGCCAACACTGCTAGCAGAAACAGTCACTCTAGACCAGGGGTATCAAACTGATTTTTATCACGGGCCACACAAGCATTATGCTTTACCGGAGAGGGCCGGCATACCTCGTCATACATGCGTCCATCACCACAGGTCCAAATGCGTAATACCATTTAAAGGACTTATCCGGAGTGAACCAAACCGAAGCCCTGTTGTCTGAGGCTGCCGAGTGCTGTCGATAGGTATCAGAACAACAGCAGTAGGTACAACATAGACCGAATTCGAGAACTAGCCGCTACCGCTAACTGATTAGGGCACATGAAAACGAAACCACAGCGAAAAAGATATGCCCTAATCAGTTAGCGGTAACGGCTAGTTCTTGAATTCGGTCTATGTTGTATCTACTGCTGTCGTTCTGATACCTATCGACAGCACTTGGGAGCCTCAGACAACAGGACTTCGGGTTTGATTCACTCTGGAGAACTCCTTTAACCTTCTTTTGTGTTGTAATGTACTATAGTGTTCTACTGTATATTATACTAATGACATTTAAATACTGACATTACTACAAAATATAGTGGTATTGCGGCCATGAGTACTTTGAAACATGTTTTTACAAGATCTCGAAATAGTTCCCCTGTGGGAGGAAAGGTATTGTCTGTGATTGACATGCTGTGTATTATTAACATACTCTTCCATTCTCCAGAAATTCATTTAATTAATTTCACCTATACAAACCTGAGCTTTAAATAAATTCCACAGATGTGGCACTAATGTTGAGGCCCATTTCCATCATACACATCTCCATTATACTGCTCACCTCTAAGACACTCAAATATTATGAAGACAGAAGAGAAGGAAAACAAGGGAGAATCTGTGAGGGTTGCCAATAGTTTAATCAGTGCAAAACAACGTAACTTTAAAAAAAAAAAAGACATACAGTAAATGGACACAGCAGATATGACGTGACAAGACAGAAGTGACCCCAGATGGACCCCATTCTGGCATATAGACCTAGTGGGTAGCCAACTTCCCTTCTTCTGAACATAAGTTTTACAGTTCATTCAAGTTAGCTTCTGTCTATACTGTCCAGTAAATCAGATGATAGGTCACTTGGACTAGTGTCAAATAGTTGACTGAAAGCTAAAGGAGCTATGTGGTTAAGCCAATGTGTGCCAATATTCCAAATCATATCAATGAACAGAAAAACAAGTTAGCATATATGGAAATTAAAGTAAAACATGTTCTGTACTTTCCTTCTACCAATAGTGACTGAATGCATCATCTCAGGGATGTCATAGCATAAGTCAGAACTCAGTCAAGGGTTGGCAATAGGAAACACAAACAGAACATGAACCTGTTCCCTAGACCATGAGAGAGGTATCAAACACTTCTTCACCCTAGCCACCTTTAAGCATACCAGCAGATGCTGTGGCTTGTGTTAAAACCTTTGAGCAAAACAAACCCTTTGAGTTAACATTCTTAACACAGCAAATCTAATGTGGCTTCCAGATGGTATTTTCAAAAGTCATTTCTATATTTAAGACTTGCCATCGGGGGAGAAAAACACCGTTTTTACAAAAGAGAAACTTTCAAATAAAAGGAATGAAAACTAGAACAGATTCCATGTACAATAAACAGAGAACAACACAACAGCTGGTGGAAGCGACACCTTTTGTTGGTCTACGATACTGAAGCAACATATACGTGATAACACAAGGGCCATTTCAGTAGTCCTGTTTGTCTCACGGCTCAGTGGGAGAGAGACCATTAACAGCAATGGGGGACATCTCTGCAGTACAGTAGGCGTCATTTACTGTACTTCCTGGGGTCAGGCTCGACTTCAAAACCGCCTCTGTGTATGGAGGGACATGCAAGGACTGCTCGTCTCTACAGGACACAAGGGTCAAAGGAAGAGTGAAACCCAAACAGACTAGAACTGAAATGTATAAAAATATGTAAAACCTTACAAAATGTGTCGTTTTTGTTATTTATACAAGTCAGACCAGGAAAGAGTTTGTGGTTTATTTACAGCTGAGGGTATTCATAATTTTGCCATCATAGAGAATTTATATTACTATGTACACATTTCAGAACTCAAACACACAAATGCACACACTCGCACATCCATTGACTTTCAGGATAACGCTCTAAGAGGGGGAAAAATAAAACATAATTATATCCTACAGGGAAACTCAAAAGGGGCAAAAAATAACACCAAATAACATCTAAGCCTTGTAAGTTATTCAAATTAAATTAGCGCCTTTTCTTTAAGGAAGTCACGTAAAATAGGCATGGTTCTGCGTTTCTAGCCCTGGTGCTGATGGTTCGGCGTATCCTCTGTGGTCTCTCTCCCCGTTCCCTTCTTCCCCGAAAGATCAACCCTTTTGACAGTTGCCGTAGCAACGATACAAGATGAATGGTCTGTCTTTCTTCATGGGAAGCCTCCCTTGCAGCAGTGCCAGTCTTATGCTGCATGCCTTCTCTCGTCCTTCTCACCATGGAAGGCAGTATGTGTGAGCTACACTTTGTCCCAAAAAACAAAACCAAAGAATGAAGGAAGCGGAGGAGAGAGAGAGAGAGAGAGAGAGAGAGAGAGAGAGGGGAGAGAAGATCATTGGAACTACGCCAGGCTTTTGGAAGCGTTCTCGTTCAGCCTCTCCATGTAATTCCGGAGCTCCTTGGAGTCCCCGAGCTCGATGTCCGGGCACACCCACTTAATGTCGTTGTTCTGGGCGAGCACCAGCGGGCTGATGGCCGGGCAGCCGTTGTTGGCCTTGGAGCTGCCGAAGGTGGTGAACTTCACCCGTTTCCGCTTGGTGGTGGGCGAGTCGCTCTTGTGCTCCTTGCCCGGGCAGGCGCCCAGCTCCAGGGCGGCGCGGTGCACCGCCTGGCCCCCCTGCGCGCACTTCTGCGCCGCCGCCGCCACCGAGGCGCCGTTCAGCAGTTGGCTGCCCTCCTCCAGGCCCACGCCCGAGTCCAGGATGCTGCCCAGGTCCTCCTGCTGCAGGCACAGGCCGTGGGGCAGCTCCCCCTCCAGCAGCTCCCCCTCGTGGCCCAGCCACACCCAGTCGTGGGCGTGCGCCATGCTCTCCTGACCCTCCAGGGGCAGCTGCTTGTTGCGGTACTTGAGCGCGTACGAGATGCAGTTGATGAGGAACACCAGGATGGCCAGGCAGAAGACGCCCAGCAGCGCGTACATGCCGATCTCCAGGTCGGTGAGGCCGCGGCGCGAGTGCTGCAGGAGCTCGTCGTCCGTGCTGCTGCGGCCGCTCGGCAGCTCCGCCTGCGTGGGGAACTCGGAGAAGTCCATGTTGAGGCCGGCGTCGGCCGACAGGCGCCCGCCGCTGGGTCTGCCCGGAGCGGCCGTCTTGGTGGTGGAGCCGCGCGGGACAATCCCGGCCTCCGCGTCCGAGATGGAGCCTCCGTAGTAGGGGACGTTGGGGCGGTACCTCCGGTCGGCGGCGCCGCAACCGTCCGCTCCGTCGTCGCCGCCGCTGAAACGGACGTAGACGTTCCCGGTGCCCGTGGCGAGGACGCTCCGGCGCTTGCTCTTCTGGCACGCCTCCGGGTTGAACATCTCCACCTTGACCAGCAAACCCTGGCCCTCGCCTTTGGTCACGATCACCGGCCACTTCCACATGGGGTCCTGCCGCACCGCCACCACCCGATCGTTCAGGGACGTGGCGCTCAGTACAAACAAGCTGGGGTCGTAGAGGTCGAGAGGAGTCATAGACCCGTCGCTGAACTGCAGCCAAGCACTGATGAGCGCTTCCTGCAGAGAGACGAGAGACGGAAAAAAAAAAAAAAAAAAAATCAATCACGGAAAAACACACACACCAATTTACCATGCACGACAAAGCCGATGAATCCATTATCCCAAACTTCCAAACTTCAAACGATGACTGTTAATGAATAATAAGAGTGTGTGTGTGTGGGGTGGATGGGGGGGGATGCATCAGAAACGAACATCCCGCTAAAAATATGACTGTGCAACAGCTCTCTGGAGAAACAGGGGTAGCAGGAGGGCTGTTTCTTCAGACGCTTCAAAGGGACACTAAAACAAACACAACGTTGTCGCCGCTTTATAGACTGTGATCAGCAGGAGATGCGGCCAATCTTTCATGTCTGTGATGAGGACAAGACAGACCCCTGCCATTACTAAAGGCCCACAAAAATCATGCGTTCTTTTTTTGTATTTGCCTTTATTTGCCTATAGAGGCGACTCGGTAAAAAAAACAAAAAAAAACAAAGGCAGCCTTGAGAGGCATCGCCTCTAGTTGTGCTATCTGATAAATGCTTGAAACGATTCCCTCTGGAGCTCATCAAAAGTATGTGTGCCGTTCGCCGGCTCGGTGTTTGCCTTCTGATTATTGTGATTACACCTCGCTGATGGCCGGCATGGGCCGACCTCTACCGAGTCCCCCCCCCCCCACCCTCTCCCCCCCACCCCCATCCCCAGCCCCCCACTGAGATGAAGAGACAGGAGGGATGTGCCACACATGCTAACTTCTGGACCTGCCGACCGGCACAAGACACTCCGCCCCGACGCTCTGCTCCAGGCCGCTGACTCGGTTGTAAAATGACCGAGGCGGAGCCCTGCAGAGCCAGACACACACACTGGGCTTTTGCTGGGTAATAGTGGGGTTTAGGGTTCATAAGTACGGTCCTAGGATGGTCATTTCTCATCTGGAAATCTCTCTGTTTAGCTCACAACAGCCTTCGATATCATACACGTATTATGTTACTTCTACATGTAATATTTAACTGATAGCAGTTTGCTAGTGCAATACACTAAATTTATTTCCTTTAAATCTGAGGTGGAAAAAACAAACCTGTTTGGGGTTCTGCATGAGCTCCTGCGTGGTAGCCGTGGCGACGATGGCCCTGTTGCTCCCGGGGCTGAGCTGCAGGTTGAGGGAGAGGCCCGAGACCAGCTGCACCCCCAGCTCTGTGATGGACACTTTATCATCCAGCACCCGCACCATCCTCTCAGCCAGCACCGAGTCCGACAGGGGGGACATCACCTACTCAACACACACACACACACACACGCACACACACATATGCACACACACACACGCACACACACACACACACACACGGTAATTAGTAGCTCATCCACATGGATAATGGATACGGTCAGACTGAACCTCTGTGCTTTAAACATTCAGCCAAATCCAGCCAGACTCCAGAGCATGTAATCATGTGCAATCTGTCTGCAGAATCTATTCGGTAGAGTAGCAATTAAGCACAAGAACACAAGACAGTTAAATGAAACAATTGGGATTACTGTCTATTCTTAGCTTTCCAAAGGCACTCACTTCTTCCATACCAAAGATCAGGTGCTATATATATATACATCCCCCTTCAAGTTAGGAATTACACACAGCACAGCGCATGGATATGTGGAATGACATGTGCAGTGTACCTGGAAAACCCACATTCCATCCATGCTATAGGGGCAAAAGAGATCAAAGACAAGGCCAAAGTCTGCTAGCATGCAGCAGCTTGAGTGTTTCGGAGAACAGTGGCTAGAGTCTGTTTGTGCTGTTTGTGTGCGGAGGGAGTTTAGAGAAGTGTACTGTGCAGTAGCTATAGAGCTATAGAGCTCGTTAAAGGGTCTTTCACAGGTTCAAATAAACTTCAGCAGCATCAAAAGCGACTCCCGGCCATTCAATCTGTGCTTTACATGTATATACAGTATACGTTTCTTCTCTTTGATTCCACAAGCACAACTTTGTCTCTTTTTTCAACCCTTTTACACCCAGGATCTGTTTGCCTTTGACAGAAAATGGAACTTTCGAGTCTTCAATAGTCATTTACTGTACGAGATCCACATAATTCTAATCAAGGTCACGAGGACTAAAGTGAACAGACATGAGAATGAGAGTATGACGCTCTTTGCCAATATCAGCTAGTAGATATTTAAAATGGTGGTATTGAAAAAAAAAAAAAAAAACAAGTCTTGAAAGAAGCAGTTCCTGGCAGCCTTGAGAGAAGACTTCCTATAATGTGTAAAAGGACTATGATATAGAAAATGAACACATGGAAAATACACAGTAGCCTTAAGCACGCACATCCATCTCAAGTCTGGGTGCTGGACAACAGGGCTAAAAGACACATGAAAAGAACTCACGCAAAACTGTTTTGGTGTGGTAACTATAACTATAACAACAGTAGTAAATGACAGTTGAACTACAGTGAGCTCAAGCAAACCAGTTGTCAGCAAAACAAAAAAAGTACAACGGAACAGGTTCATTTCTTTTCAAAACTGACCTGCATGTTTCCTTTACTGCATGTCTGAAACACATGCTCAGTTTCTACACACATCAAGTGCAACCAGGTGATAGAATAGAATAGCAGAATAGCGGCCTCTGCTTCACATGTTTTTGACCCCTCTTTGTTGATTATTTCCCTAGTTCCCTATATGGGGACACCTCAGCGACCGTTATTCCTAACACTATGTAGGCTATACTATGCTCCTGGTATGGAATACATGTACTACTAGGGTGTGCCTTTCTGCAATCTCTTGAGGTGGTTGTCACTGACTACATGGCATATTATCAGTGCCTTAACAATAGCCCATTATGGTCTGTTAGACAACATTGCAGACACTGAAACTGCAGACAGACAGTGCACTGAACTCTTGATTATGTGCACACTGGATTTCCCTGAGACTCTCTCTCTCGCACACAAACACACAAACACACACACACACGCGCATGCACACACATGCACGCACACTTACGCACACACACACACACACACATACACACAAATAAAGAGTGGGCTTCATGACTCCCTAACAAGCCGAGGAACACTGGACACAAAGTGACTGTGAAGGGAGTGACAGTTTTCCGCCTCCGCAAAAACCTTCTGTGGCCGAGACACAGAAACAGGCTGGATATTAAACCTGATGGACGGCTTTGCCCACCTCAAACAATAAAGGCAAATTCAGCTGCAGCCATATTGCCACGGTTACCATCATAATGAACTGTCAGGTGCAATTTGGGACTAATCTTTAGCGCCGGCACCCATAAGAGCCTATCAGCGCATCACGGGGAGGCTTGGCAGACCACAGGTGCTTTACATGAGCCCAAGATAGCAGTCAGTGCTAACATGACAGCTTTGTCTCCAAATCAACTTAAGACTCAATCTCCGCCAACTCTCCCTCAACTGAGACAGACACTGGAGATGACTGTGAGTGGCCTGTTTTGATATGAAATGATCAAGTTATGAGAAGAGAGACGAGCAACACAAGTGTGAGGAAAAGAAGAGTGTGTTTTTCTTTCTTTTTTTTCGCTTTATTATTGTCTACTTGCTAAAAATAAAGCGACATGCTTGGTTTATGAAAAACACATTAGTGTTTGGTAGGTTTGCATGGCAATTATCATGCTGTTACCAGCACACGAAAACCATTATTATATTTTTATATTATAATATATCAATATATACTGTGTCTGACTTTGGCTACATAAGCTATACATAATGCATAAACAATTGAATCTAGGTGTCTGCCACACAACATTATGGCTGATACTTACAGTAAAAAGGGAAAAATAAATAGGGATAGTGCTTTTGTCTCAAAGGTTTGTAAAACAACAAACAAACAAACAAACATTGACTTCAGGTGTCAGCAGTCTGTGTTCTTCTAGTGTTTTGAGGTTTACAGAAAAAACGGAATATAAGTAGGCCTATACAATAAAATGTCTCAAGTTAGGATTTGAAGCTGAATGAAAAGTTGCCAATCCTGTGCCTTGTAATAACATGGTACGAGCCCTTGGTGGAGGCGTTCTGAATGGATAAACACACATCACAGGAACAAGGTCTCATATAAGCTGATCTACATGTGCTAAAGTGGTTCAAAGTGACCACTTAGAGCGCTTTTGATGATCAAGAGAATGTCAACCTATCTGTTCTTTTGAGAGCTATATTTAATTCCCCTTTTCACTGTGCTTGTGTTTGAAAGCCATGCGGAAATGAGTGAGTTTAAACACTTCAGGTGGAGGGCAAACACACACACACACACACACACACACACACACACACAGACATCTCACACTGAGTTCTATTTTTCCTAAATAGAAACTTAAACAAATGAGCTGCCAATCGCTCTCTCTGTTCTAAAGAGCAATTATTCAGCTAATTAGTCATCGCACACAGCAAACAGCCACTCTGTGGTTTGTGGACTAATAATAACAGGTCTGGGGTGCTAATTTAGCCATCACAAAGTGTCGAGGTGGCCGAGGGGAGATGGCAGAGTGGATCGATGTGAAATGATTTTTGATTTGGAGCAACACTGTGGGGGCTGCAAGCCTGAAGACCCCCTTATACCGTGTGTGTATGTGTGTGTGTGTGTGTGTGTGTGTGTGTGTGTGTGTGTGTGTGTGTGTGTGCGCATGTGCGTGTGCGTGTGTGTGTGTGTGTGTGTGCGCATGTGTGTGTGTGTGTGTGTGTGTACACACTAATGTATCTCATTTCTTTCAGCCCCACGTTCTCCCCCAGCGTTTGGGTGAAATCTGAAGTGGAGGCTGGAGAATGGAACTCTCCATATTATGCAGTTATTTTAGATACGCCAGTGAGCAGTCTCTCTGGAGATAAGGGCTGCATTTCAATTGACAGGCCACAGCAAGAAAGTAAGTAAGAAAGAAAGAACTAAGAGAAAATACTCTAACAGGTTTCTATTTTTGCCGCTTCAGTCTTCTTTTTTTGTACAGATGTGTCAATTAGTTCAAAGCAGACATTGTTTTTATCGCACACCCTCCTGAAGGGGCCCTTTGCCATTCACCTCCATATACACAGCTACAGTACCGTACTGCTGGGTTATTTTTGGGAGTGGCTAACAAATGCTCTCTGGAACAGAGCGGCTACTGCAGCACGCATAATTTCCCCATTAGACTAGAGCCATCGTGTAGCAAGTAGTAGGAGTCCAGACATTGAGACACATACCTAAGTACAGTATAACACAACTTAGTTGATGTTTCTAGATAGTTCCGGGAAAAATGATGCCATATAGGATATCTTTTATTCAGTGAAGTCAGCCCTTTAGTGCCTGCTTTATTCATAGACATAACATAACTTGAGGGTTATCCTGTAATGTAGATCTGTCATGGTTGATGGCAGTGCTTATTTGGGTTCCGGTTTATGGATCTGTGCCCTCAAATCTATTTCAGGTTTGCAGTTTGTGTCCATCTAGTGTAATTGGTGCTTTGATTACTGCTTGTTAAACTGCACTGGGTTGCGCTTCATGGCCGACATGCCTTAATTCATGGGTGTGACAAAGGATAAAACTTCATCACAGCTGCTAATAAGCTTTTTCCATACTGCAACTGGGATGACTTAAAAAGCCTATCTTAATTTCCTTCAAATAATGTTCCTGTGTGTGTCATATTATTACGCCTGAAATAGGCAGAAAAAAAAATCCCTTCACAGGCTATTACAGAAAGACACTAATATGACTAGCACTAAGCTTCTGTGGTATGTACCAACAGACCTTTGTAGTAAATGGCAGAATGGAGTGTATTTTCTACAAAAAAGAAAAGGCAGTGTACATGTTTGAGGCCTAATCATCAACCACAATGTCCACTGTTGCTGAAAGTCTGACATGGAGCGTAAAGCCGTTTTTAATCATGTTACCCATCAGTATAGCAGAGCACATGTAGCCTACTATAGGCACAAAGCCAAGAGTCTCTAACCCTGAGAGTCTGACCTCTGAATTGATTCCCTCTGTCTCCTACCTGGCTGGGTTGACCACTGCCGTGGTAATTGGCTGGAGTAGATTTATTGCGGTGCCAAGACTGCATGGTCCTCTATACACACACTCGTGGGTGACCTGTGGAACAGTGCATGCGCTAATCAATTCTTTGGGGAGCTGCACCTGGGCAACCAGAGCCGTTCACCTTGATTAGTCACCTATAGTAAGACTTTTTGTTTGTTTATTTTCCTCGTGTTCATGTATTTGTTGTCTGGAGGTTATAGAACTTTGCTGTTTGCCTGTTGTAGTTTAGAGCTTTACAAAACTCCTCACTTTGCCATACTGTTTTGAAATGTTCAGTGGAGTGAAATTGGACAGTTTGATTATAAAATTATTTAAGAAAAAGAAAACCGTCAGGGAGTTAAATGTCAAAAGTAGTCGCAGTGTAAGCTCAGGGCATAAACTGGCTCAAACTGCAATATCTCTGCTCTGCCAAATCCTGTTACTGATTTCACTAACAAGTAAAAGTAACGTGTGTGTGTGTGTGTGTGTGTGTGTGTGTGTGGTGAATGAGTAAATGTGCATATACATTTGTGTGTGTGTGTGTGTGTCAGAGAGAGAGAGGGAGAGAGATAGAGAGAGAAAAAAGAGAGAGAGAGAGAAAGAGAGAGAAAGAGAGAGAGAGAGAGAGAGACAACCAGTGTGACACCTCTGATTCTTGCTTGTCAAAGGCCTTGTTCTCACGCTGCAGCTGTTCTCTTTCTCTCCCCTTCACTGCCCTGCGCTGTATGCTTGACTTATCAAGCTGGCCCATCACTCCCTGTCTCAGTCCTTGTCAACTTGGTGCAGCACTGTCATGTCTCCTTGTCCTGCCAATGCAAGCAGAACTGCAGCACCAGTAACACCAAAAACACATCTCCTCTCAAATACTGTAAAGCCTAACTTTTAAATTAGGGAATCGGTTTCTGGTCGAAGGTTGCAGCCCAGGTTAGTTGCCTGTCAGTTTGTGGTGTATTATGCTAATGTGTCTGACAAGTAGCATAATTGAGCAATGCATCACTGAAATTAGAGGGACAGAAAATAGAATGAAAATAGCATAGCATGGACACACAATATGAATCATTTTTGCAGCTCATAAAGCCTCCAGCAATGAAGCATGCTTCTACTGCCAGCAGTTGTTTAAATGCTTGCTTATTGTATTTAGCAGATGCTTTTAGCCCAAGTAAATGTCAGCTGTACACAACGACAGAGTCCCGTTAGCTGGACATCCTCCCACAGCTTCGGTCGTCTTCGGTGCCCTTAAGACTGAGACGGGACAAAAGCAGACAGCCAGGTATGGATCCGTGCCATGGCCCTCTTTCCCTGCCCCAGTGCAGTGGCATCATCTTTCCTTCATATCAGCAGTGCCCTTTTGCCACGTTGGCAGCCATTCTTCTCTTTGACAACATTGTGTTAGGGGGGCATGCTTGTAAGGTTGTGGCCAGAGTGCCAATGTCCTGCCCTTTTGGATGATGGAAAGTAAACAGTGATTCAAGAGCTCTGGTCATCTCAGGGTCTGTGTATTGAATGCAATGATGTGTAAACAGCACCCATACTGTAGCATATAAGAATCAGCGTACTTAAATTAGAACTTAAATTAGAATCAGCTTGTGATTTAGGAAACAAAAATGAAAGAATATTATTATTATTATATTATTATCAACTATTATGGGACCACATACAGTAGCCTTTTATACTACTGCTACAGTATATTGACATATCAGATGGCATGAGAAAGAAAATAACTGTCTTTTATTTGGATTATCCAATGACCACTTTTGGAGACAAAAACATTACCAACAACAGTACCAGATCATTCTATAGTCTTTATTGGCATGAATATGAATGAACAGCAGTTTTTGATCATGTCTGATCTTAAATGGCATGGTAATGTTTATTTCTACGCATGCATTATTGAGCTTTTATTTGGGATGTTATGACTTATTGGGCAGCTCTATGAAAGCTGTATAATACTGTTTCCGTCTATTTACAGTTCACAGTTAAATTATTACTGCAAAAAACATCATGGTAAGGAGCTTTAAGCCAAGTAGAACTTAAGAGTAAAAATATTTACACAGCATAGATGCCAAAAGCACGTTGGTAGTTGTATCAGCAGTAGCTGAGTTGTTGCAAACTGTAGCAAGTGATTGACGTGTACAGACAATATTTGATCAATTAAGGGAATCATGCAATTATGTTAATATGAAATTATCAACTTATTACAAAAGTCTGTACTTCCTCTTTTCAAGTATGCTTGTTCCTGAAAGAGTTAAGTAGTCAAGTTGCATGAATACTCTTCTTGCATTGATGAACTAATCAAGTTGTATTAACCCTGTCCTGCATGTATTCAGTTCATATTTTGGTGTTGATGAAATTCTCTATCTTCTATGTTGCCAAGCACCTTCAGCACCTTCAGACACATACAGTAGTGTGTCTATTCACACCCAGAGACAAAAATAACCTACAGGCCACTTCAAGAGAGTAGTCGTGAGATTAGTAGTGTCATACTGTAGGTGTTCCCACAAGGTTCCTGTTTTAACATTAATGTAATCCTAACATATAGCCTAGCAGAAGTAGTTTGA
>JASCQY010000022.1:4200261-4208359 GCA_030264315.1 Sardinella tawilis
CGAGATGCGTATGGAGACTTGAGAGAACTTTGGGTCTGTGTGAGAGGGAGATTATTAAATATGGAGCAAATGGAAGTCTTTTCTTTAGACCGAAAACACTACATGAGGCCAACACAAATCACTTGAGTGTGTGTGTGTGTGTGTGTGTGTGTGTGTGTGTGTGTGTGTGTGTGTGTATGAGAAAGAGAGAGAGAGCGAGGGAGAGAGAGTATGATTTCTCTCCAGAGGTCAATGTCACAGAGTGTTCACAGACTGTTTGATAGATAATTAAGTCCAGGGAGAGAACACACGCCCCTCACTTTCTCTCGTTTTCTCCATCTTAGACTTACTCACAACTCTCTCTCTCTCTCTGTCACACACGCACACACACACACATACACACAAGCACACACACACACACACGCACACACACAACCATTAACATTTCGTTGATTAGCTTACAACCAAAGTAGCTTTCATACACTGTTCCAAAGTGCCAAAAAGAACTAACTCCAGATAACTAAAAAAAAAAATTTGAAGGCTCCCGTTCTCTTTTTTTTGTCCTTCATTCTGAGTCTTCAACCTTGTGAACAAGTGCAGTTACAATTTTAATGTACTTTACTGCTATGCACCATAGCTAAGCACTAAAATGTTTTCTTTGAAAGAGGGATATGTTATCCAAAATGATGGACAATCTATATATCCTTCCTTTGGTTTCCCATAAATGTTTCCCTCTCTTATCCAACAGCTAATGTCCCAATCCCTTAGACTTCCTCTACTTGTGAGCTATTAGGGGCTCAAGGCTTTCTTAGCAATAAAAGCTGTAAAAGATGGACACCACAATAAAACATAAGAGATGGGGGCGTATTGTACAGTACAGATAAACCTAAAGTGTATGGCTTGCTGGCGACTCCAAACCACACATTAATCTATGAGTTCTTTCAAATAGTCAGCTATTTAAATTATGAAGCCCTCAGGAAATATTCCAAAATATGGAGTCCTTAAAAAAAAAGAGGGCACAAGCAAGCAAAATCCAAAAGAACATATCTCCTCCCTTCAGATCCCCCCCCCCTACACCTGAACATTCAATGCCTGTTGTTATTCTCAGAGCCCCATCATACCGTTCAAAGTTTGACTGAGTTTCCACATCCGTGATCTTTAAGAGCAGGCAATGCTTTCAGGACATGGGGTCACAGCTACATGTTACCTTTATGGAAAAAGCCTTACTTGATGAAAAAAAGAATGACGGGCAAATAAGTCACTTTGAGGTCAACAAGTAAAAAAGAAAGACCTTGTCTGCAAGTTCCATTCCCAGCAAGTCAGACAACAGTGTCGGCCACGCAGCGTCATGCTTGTGTCCACACACACTGTGCAGTAGCCTCAGAAAAGCTCCGCTCAACTGTCTCTGAAGGAGACGGAGCCTGAGCGCCACAATGGCTTTGTCTCGTCAAAGCCTCAAAGGCCATGGCTTGTTACACACCTTGACCACGTCCTCGTCAGTTGAGCGGCATTCCACCGACTCGGTCACATCCGTCACTGACCCATCGGTTCCCACGGTAACCACTTTCACTGGTACTGCCACAGTTCTGCCTGTGAGCACTGCTGTGTTCAGTATCTCTGTGTCCTGGAGGGAGAGAGAGAGAGAGAGAGAGAGAGAGAGAGAGAGAGAGAGAGAGAGAGAAAAATAAAGAACAAAGTTTTGTAATTGTGTACTTGTACACTTTTACATAACAAAAACGATCAATCGTTCAGCATATGTAATAACATAATAACACATAGTAATTACATGGTAATAACATAATGTGAAGTTTTAAAAAAAAAGGAGATGCAGGCTTTGAAGGAAGCCATAACACACATTTCTGGCCATTGTTGTTTTCATGGTTGACCAGCTATCTGGGACACTTGTCTGTTACATCCTCAAGCTGTTCCTGTGGCAATCAAGTTTTCCAGGGACAGACCGCATGTTCACCATTCCAAGTTCTGTGAGTGAGACCCAAGCAGTGCCGTTTGTCTGAGTGCTTCGAGTCCTGGTGAATGTTTCCACTGCGCCGTCATCCCGCGTCTGCACACATCTGTCGAACGCTTGAACCACTCTCACGGCGGCTCCGCCCCTTGGTGGAGGAATAAAGGGGCTTCTCTTGATGATACAGCAGCTCGAACAAAAGTGAGCAAAGAGCTAATTAGATCAATTAACACGGGCGCGTGTAATCCTTCGGCTCGTCATGCTAATGAGAGAAGGTGCTGGGCTGCCGTATTCAGCGCCCAGGCCCTCTCTGCTCATCCCAGCTTACTTGCAACGAAAGAGTCTTAAGACGTCCAAAGCTCCATATGGGAAATGAGTGTGCAAATGTGTGTGTGTGAGTGTGTGTGAACGTGTGTGTGTGTATGAGTATATGTCTGTGAGGTGTGATCCAGACAGTGGTCTTTTAGTTACTCATAGGGATGGCTTCTTTGTTATCACGGCCACCCTCACTCCCCCCTACCTCCACTCTCCTAAGGAGGGAAGACAGATAACATTATTTAATCCCCCACTGTGGATAATGGAATTTGGAGCTTGTTAATAGGACTGAGGCTTTTTTCTTTGTCTTCTTTTTCTCCTCCCCACCCCCATCCCCCCATAACGGCAATCTCCGTTTAGGCTCAGCTTGAGAAAAGATCTTTACTTCACTCGTTTTTATTTGAATGTAATGCAATTTAGAAAGAGGGGGGGTTTCCTTTTTCTCTTTTGCCTCTAACTGTCTATCCACTACTCTCTCCATCAGGAACAGAGCTGCATGATTATGCACATCTAATCTCGCCATCTCATATTTGCATGCACATTCCGAATCTGTCCACTCCTATCAGGGACAGGGGGAAGGGAAGGGAACCTGACTTGGCATTCACCTGTAAAGTCGAGACAGGGTTTTGACAGGGTGTTATCGTCAGTGTTTGATTTTCTGTCAAAACGTTAATTTATCAGGACTTGGGAAAGAGCTCCGATAAATACTGTGCTAAAATAGGGGCGGATGAAAAGCTCAACCATCATTTTCCCCTCGTTTCTCAGCTCATCCTCCCATCCTCTGTGGCACACTCTCTTTACAGTGCACACCCATAACACAACGTCAGAAAAAAACACACACATTCATTTACACCGCCGTTAGATGAAAATACATTCAAAGAAGCGGCGCAGCTTTTGAACCGGTGCAGGAGCTTTTAGAAAAGCCTGTCAATGTGTCCATTCAGGGTCTGAGAAATGAGCACTTGAGCCCCGAGATTAGCCCGCGAATTAAGACAAACCCCCCTCTGCTGTGGCATGGCAGCTTTCCAGATTGGGTGGGGAAGAGGAACGCGAGGGAGAGCCTGCAGAACAGGAAAGAGAGAAGACGAGTCTGAAGGTTTATTTATTCCCACAAACATACTAGTGCCCCTTTCTCGACTGAATGAGCCGTCTTTATCGTAAACATTTGCTTTTCCTCTCTGAATAGGACAATGGCATATCATATTGCTGTACCGTATGCTTGTTGTATTAGGCCTAGTTAAAATGCGCTTGCAGTTTAATAACCGCAGTTCAGATAGTCTTGTTCAAAAAAACTGTTGTGTGTGTATACAAATAAACATGAAGCAAACATCGTAGCAGATTGTTTTCAACAATACAGTACATTTTTTATATGAGTGAACTGAATGAAGTGGAAACAAATGTACAGTAGTCAAGAGAGGAGAGAGGAGGTGATGAGTAGAGAGGAGAGAATGGAATAGATGACAAGAGAAAAGAAGGGAAGAGAAGAGAAGAAAAGAAAATAGAAAAGAAGAGAGGAGAAGAGAAGAGAAGAGAAGAGAAGAGAAGAGAAGAGAAGAGAAGTTGGCGTGAGATGACACAGGATGAAAGGAGAGGAAAGGAGAGGTAAGGGGACCATTGTGGAGGCAGGCAGGGGAAATGAAAGAGAAGGACAAAGCCCTGGAGAGGATGAGGCAGAAATGCAGACCACTGCACATCTCGAGAGCCTCAAGAGCTCTGGCTGTTAGAGCCTCGCTTTAAGAGCCTGACCAGAGGCAGCGGATGGCAGGGAAAGGCCAAAGAAAACTATGGGGTTTGTCATACCTGACTTAAAGATCCAGGGGGAAAATGGAAGCTTAAGTGCTCATGGGGCATGGATCTCCCTACAGTAGATGGAGCACATACAGTACTGGGGTAAAGCCTACTCTAGCTTACTCTATTGAGAGTGTGGTTTTTCAGTGGACCACCCCAACACTCAGAGGTACATGTATGATGTTTGTTGATAATGAAAGGTGAAAATGAAGAATTGGTGTTGGTGTTGTCGACAAGTTTTATTCAGCTTCTTCCATGTTGTTCCATAGCCATGGGGGTATGGCCCAGAATACCTCCATTGTGTGAACTGAGGGCAAACGCTGTGAATCAAATGGGTAAATATCTATAAATTGTGTCACAGGCACTGTGCATGCCTTTCCACATACTGTATTCACTCCCCACCAGGGCGGACTTTGCATAGTCCCTTACATAAAAGCACTGTGACCACATGAGAGTCATTTTCACTCCACTTCATGAAGCTGGCTTGAATCTGTAACCTGGCAACTGATACAATTACCCCATCAAGAAATTAGAGGCTCTCGACTTGAGAACAACAGATCTCTTGGTGAAAAACTCATGTCACAGCAGCCTATGGTGACATGGGGAAAAACATTTTCACCTACATCAGTTAGCTGACATGGATTAAGGAGACAGAGGTAGCCTACAGTGCCTGTATGTGCCAATTTTCTTCAATACACTGGGCATTATTTAGTCATTGTCACAGCAATGTCACATCTTTGCGGAATGTGTGATATTGGTATGGAAACAGACTTGTGGACTGAAGTGTGGGTGGGGACTATGTCAGTGTCATAAGCTTTAATTCCACTATTCATTTGGATATGACATTAGGTATAAGAATAATGTCCTCACAGTTCTTACGAGACTTAAAATTAGTCCTTTACAGAAAAACTAGCAGAAATTCTATTGCCGTCTTTAGGTTAAATTTTCTAGATTATTTGGGGTTCATTTGGGGAGAATGAGGGCTCTCTTGGCTCCTCTTATTACATTTATTACCATGTCACTCAACATGAGATTGTCATTGCCCCTATCCATTGGCTTGTAAATAAATCCACTACTACTAGGAGTTGAAAAAGTTGGTATAATCTACAAAAATGTGAGTGAGTGAGTGAGTGTGTGTACATGTACTAGCTAGCAGCTAGTGACAGCATGCGTGTGAGCAATTGTGTTTCTTACTTTCCTTATTAACACACTGCAATTTCATTCTGCATTTCTTTGTATGCATTTGTGTTTATGCATGCATGTGTGTGTGTGTGTGTGTGTGTGCGCGCGTGCGTGGGTTTGACAGCATTGGTGAAGAGAGGGTGAAAGGGCAGATCTATGTGTGAGCGCGTGTTTATGTGAGTGTGTGTGTGTGTGTGTGTGTTTCTCTGTTTGTGTGTGCTTACTTGAGTGCATAGGTGAAGAGAGGGTGATGGAGGCAGGTGTGTGTGCCTGTGTGTGCCTGTGACTGTGCGAACGTGTGTGTGTGTGTGTGCGCGTGTGTGAATGTGCGTGCATGTGTGTCTGTTAGCATTCAGTCTGGCACCGAGCTGCAATCTCGGCACCCATCTGGCCTTGGGTGTGAAATAAGGGGAGATTTAGTGTGACAGAGGCAGTGATGTGGGCGGCATGAGAACCGGAGCTACCAGTCTCAGCCCTGTGTTCTCCCAGCCCTCCTGCTCTCTCTCCATCCCTCCATCCCCCCCCTCCCTCCCTCCCCGGCGTCCAGCCAGGCTGCCAACTGCACCAATGTTAATCCCTGTGCAATCTCTCGCTCGCTCTTTCTATCTCTCTCTCACTCTCATTCACTCACTCACTCCGTCTCTTTCTCGATCCACTCTCTCTTTACTTCATTCCACCTTTCCATTATTTCTGTCTCATTCAATGACTCCATCCCTATCACCTCTATATATTTCTTCTATTCTGTCTTGGGTGTTTTCTTTCTCACTTTTTGGCCAAGAGAGAGAAAGAACTGAAAGACAAAAGAGAGGAGAAAGCGCGAGAGAGAAAGCTCGAAAGGTAGAGGTTGAAGGAGAGCGCTGGGGCGGGCGAGGGGGAAGCAGGGTGATGTGTTATTCATGGGGCTTCGGTAGGGGGCTCTGGGCCGGTGGTCGGTGAGCAGCGGTGGCGCGGTGCAGCCTAAGGGGCCGATGGGAGATTAGCGTTAGCGACTGGGCGCAGAATCGGGGCTCCGCAGCCTCACCACAGCCTCTGCCTCAGCCGCAACCTCACAGGCAGGTGGAGGCAGCAGGAGCTGCAATCCAGGTCGGGGTGGCAATAAACAGGGGAAGGTGAATCGATGAAAGGCCATTACACCCTTTGGCAGCGCTGAAGATGGAACAAGGCGCTGGAGGTGGTGGAGGGTGTGTGTGTGTGCTTGGGGGTGGGGGGTTGGGGGGTGGGGGGTGAAGGGGAGTACACTGAAGGCTGCTGATTGCTTCTCCAGGCTGGGGTGGCAGTTTAAGGAGGACAGGTATGTGTGTGTGTGTGTGTGTGTGTGTGTGTGTGTGTTGGAGGTGGGGGAAGGGGGTAGTAGCTAGGTTGAGGGCGGCTCACCTAGGCATCTCCGCTCACAAACAGGTCTCGCCGAAGGCTGCCGAGACCCCCCAAGTGTGCTTTAGACTCTTGCACGCAGAGACAGCCTCGGGCCCGAAGCCGCCTGCCCGCTCAGCAAACCGCATCGATCACGTTAAGCCTTTCATTTCATTCGGCCGGGGTCCACCCGCTGCCCAGCGGGGTGATGGCCGTCCACCTCGGCCTTGCCGACGCTCCAGGAAGAAATGGCACGAAAGTGCAGACAAACGGGCGAGCAAAGAGGAAGATGGCTATCGATCGCCGTAATAGCGCCAGAAAAAAAGAAAAAAAAAAAAAATAGACAAGTGCTCAGCTGCCACTGAGCACATTAAAAGCGGTGGGGTTCTTAGGAGCTGGAGGAAAGGTGGATAAGGCTCTTCTGTTATAAACAGTCCCTTTCCTTTCTTCCTTTTGTTTAATGCGTTATTGACAGCTCTCACCTACCATGACTTCCTGACTCTGGAGGCAATAACTACCTGAGCCTTTTCCTTGCTCATGCCATTTCACAGGGGGGTAGAGAAAAAGAAATTGAAGCCATTTTAGATACTGTACTGTATACCATCTTTAAAAAAATATATATGTGTATGAGTGATTGTTTTATTTCAGCTTTTTATTTGTGTGTAAGCCTCCTTGTCTGTCTGCCCAAGGCTGACGAGAGTGACAGATTCTCAATTGCTAAACTAAATGACAGCTGTAAATGTAGTGGAGAGGTGAGATTCTGGTGGGCAACTTTGAAGCGGCCTTCTCATAAATGCCTGAATAAATGCTGACATAAAATACATCACTGCAATAATAATAGAAAAAAAAATGCTTGAGGCCAAAAGACGGGAAACACTTTCCAAGCTCAACTCGGTTAGCATATCTATCCCAACACTTTTATTCCACGGCTACACGTACAGTACAGTATTACAGCATACATATATGATCCTTGAAATCATTATTTCCATATCAAAGCATTTGTTGCTTCTATCTCCTCTATAATTTGTAGCACTCGCCTTTATAATAATATGAATCATCTTTTAGCCTGCAACTATCATCTTTTACTGCCAACGATATGCAAAAAAATATATGGATATGGGCACATAAGGCTGATTAACAATTTTACTGTAACTATTTCCGCACAAGTATGTGCTGACATTAAACTTTAATGGACACCTGCCAGCCAATTAGTAAGAGACACCATAGAGTGCCTGGTCTCTGTCGGTCTGCACAGCGGCACGCTTGAGGATATGAATCAGCCTGATATGGGTCATATACTGTACAGATGATTCTGGAATCAGCCATTCAAGAAGTCATTCAAGATGTCACTGTGGGTTTGGGGCTCAGGGGGACCTCACTGGGTTTTAGGCCAGAGTCAGTGTTAAGTAAGGACGCACCCCTCTTCACCTATCGACAACCGATCTGGACGGGGGGGGGGGGGGGGGGGGGGGGGGGGGGGGGGGGGGGGGGGGGGGGGGGGGGGGGGGGGGGGGGGGGGGG
>JASCQY010000022.1:4216740-4226903 GCA_030264315.1 Sardinella tawilis
GGGGTTGAAAAAAGAGAGAGAAAGGAAAAGCAATTTACTTTTGGTCCAACGCCACGGCTGGCGCTCCTTGGAAAAGATTTGCAGGCTGGAGCATAACATTTTCTGTGCTGATTGTGATGCAAACAGAGCAGAAAAAAACAATGAATAATACAAAGCTCATTCGATTTGCAGAATCTTTGTTTTGAACACACCATTATATGTATGTGTGTGTCTGCGTACGGGTTTCTGTATCACTTTAAAAGAAGCGCAAAATACTAAACCAGTATTACATTGACTCACAATAAACATCTCAGGGCAAAATAACAAACACAGCGGTGCCGTTTAGAAATGCAGCCTAAGCTGTCTATTTCAAAGCAAGAACTATTTCGAAAATCAGACGACAAATTCTCCACCAGCCAGCCTGACGTACAGCAGGCACCACGCGGTCTGATGCAGCATCGAAAAAAAAAGACAACAGAAGTACTTTGTAAGCCTCAAGGTCATGCATTGCAGTGTGATGCATGTCTCCACATCTTCATAAAGTACTTGAGTGTGTTGACAACCTACACAAGTAGGGTCTGTGTCTCTAGCGAGCGCTCAGCAAGGGACTTGAGAGTTTCTTTTTTTTTTGATTAAACATTAGAGATATCTTGGGGACTTTAAGGGGTAGGCGGAGAGGCCTGTGTTCTTCGAAGGACTCTTTCTGCTTGTTTGAAGTCTGAGGGGGCTGAGGAAGAGTGTGACAGAGAGAAAACTGAGTTCAGTCCTCTGCTCTGCTTTTTTGTCTTTTTCTTTAGAAATCTTCCCTTCGTTGTTCCCCCCAAATTCACCTCTCCTCTTTTATCTTCCCATCCGCTCCATACAGCACCTGTCCTACAGCCGCAAGCTCCGCCGTGACAAGCCATGGCCCATCCCTTCCTGAACCACAGCCACAGCATGTCAAGCCTGTGTTTACTGCCGTCCTCATCGTCAGCCCAAACATCAGCCCACATCTGGGTCATCAAATGCAGCGTGCCCATGGAAGTGCTTGCTTTGCGTCGACACTTCAGACTTACAGTAACACTGGCTCCACAGCAGCTCCTAAAGCTTTCATTGACTTTAGAGCACAGCCATCTCTTCCCCTTTAAACTGCAACCAGCAGTGCAATGCGCAATATAACAAGAGTCCTGGCATTAGTACAGTGTGGTTATTTATGTAAGGTTTTAATCACAAAGGCATGCAACTTTGTGGACGTAAGAAAAGGATGGAAATGGATACAGAGCAATAGGTATCAAAATGTGTAAATGGAAATATAAAATAATGACAATTATTCTCTCAAAACAAAAACATTGGAAAATAGAACTATGCTGTATTTATGTGTTTGTGCATGGTGTATGTGTGTTTGTGTGTGTGAGGAGAGAGAGAGAGAGAGAGAGAGAGAGAGAGAGAGAGAGAGAGAGAGAGAGCACTAAGAAATGGACGCCGCCATGGCAACATGAATCACAGCCAAACAGATATGCAGGTCTGTTTTCTTATAAAAAAAGCTATTTTTCTCTAACTCGAATTATGAGATCATACAGTATATTTTACTTGAGGTTGAGTCATACAGTATGTTTTGATGTTTTAACAATGCACATGATGAAACAATGGTTTTAACATAATTTCTTTAAATAGTAAATTCATTCCAAATCCTTCATTAGTAAAATGTATTAGTGTAAAGGGAATACAAAAATGGAAAATGTAGCGGAGGGTAAATTATAAGAGGGTAAGAGGAAGTTGGAAAGAGAGTCAAGTGAAACTGTAACTATAACTCTCAACGCAAATCACATTTGATTTCACCTGGCTATTTTCAATTGAGCAATGAGCAATAAGATGGTGAGAGAAAGAAACTAATAAAAAGAGGGGGGAGAGAGATGGGGGGGGGGGGTGGGATTCACATAAAACCAACTCATGAAGCCAGCTGGGAAAATACTGTTCTCAAACCAGCACAGTAACTGTGCATATAGTGTTCATATACAGTACAAGCATTGCCATCGCCCAAAGAGAAGCGGACTCCAATGGGTACGATACTCTCCAGGTTGGATAGGAGTTCCTGACTGCAGTGTCTGGGTGTGGCCAGTAGAGGGAGATGTTCTGTAGCAGAGGTTGTCATCAAGACAGAGGGATTAGCCAAAAGGCCATGTGCTAATGGTCCAGCCTGTCTATTCTGCTGATGCTCACCAAGTTCTCCAAGTCACACAATACTAGCTGACCCAGACGGAGAATCTTCCAGAAGGCCAGTGATCAACTCATTAATGGAGACAAAATGCACTTTTATCAATGTCAAATTCAAATCAATTTAGGGGACTGAAAAGTGGCCAAAATGATGCACACTGTAAGAAAGGTGTTTTAACAATTCAGCAGCAGACTTGCTTGAATGCATGACAGCTTATTTTCCACAGAACAAAAAGCTTTCCTCGGCTCAAATATTCATCCTCATTGAGTGAAGAATGATTTTAACATACAGTCACCGAACACAGGAAGGCATGTGCGCATGCACGCACACACACACACACACACACACACAGTGCAAAACCCCGCCAGTATTGTTCTTCACAATGAGAGGGATAAAATGTGCCATTGCTATAACCAAAGACTTTGTAAGAGTGGAAATGGAAATAAATATTTAAAAGGAGGAATTGAAATTCTGTCAAAATGCTTGCATGACTGAGGGGGTCTGAAACTGAAGCCCTCTTCCTCTAAAGAGACTAGCTGTATTCTTTATTTCTCCGAGCCTTTATGAATACTGCAGCAACACCGAGGCAGACATACAGGAGGAGAGTGGTGGAGAGAGAGAAAGAGACAGAGAGATGGAAAGAGAGAGAGAGAAAGAGAGAGTGAAGGAAACAAGGAGATGGAGGGAAAAAGAAAAAATAGTTAAATGGAGTGAGAAGTCATTTCAATGGGGGCTCAGTGGGGTGGGTGTGTTTGCTGTGCACAGAGGTGATCTGGTTAGCAGTGACAACAATGATACATCAAACGCACAGAATCAATTTGACTACAAAGCCACTGTGGCCTGCACCTTGCGGTCGGTAGCGTGCGCCGCGCCGCGCTGGAAATGAAAGGGCGGATCTGCACAGATAATGGCAGCCCAAGTCGCGGTGCGCTAAAGCCACTCTCTGCTGGGCTGGGGGAAGGAATTCTGTTTCTCCGGGTAGGTGCTCCGGGAAGGCTTAGGCATTGGCAGCCTTCTGGCAACTCTTCCTGTGCTTAACAGTCTCCCTCCTTCTCTCTCTCTCTCTCTCCCCCTCTCCCTCTCTCTCTCTCTCTTCCTCCTCTCCCTTTCCTCCTTTCTTTCTCAGTGGGTCACCAGGACCCCAACTGGCAAAGGCATGAAACTCAATCAGGGAGCTGGCATGGGGGCTTTGACCTGCAGTTTGTACTCTAAAGCTCCCCTCAGGACAAACAGGCCCAATAATACCGCCTTCCTCGACTTTACACAACAGCAGTCCATCAGCCATCAGCCGCCAGCCCAGCCAGCCACCGACTATGCTTACTGGGCCATACTGTCACGTTTGATCAACAGCCTCTCCAGTCTCAACTTACTTTGAAGTTTGAAAAGTGGCCTTAAAGTGATGGTTCGGAGTAATTCCAATCATAGCGCTGTTAAACAAGCTTGGTGAGTGCTGTCGAAAGCAAGGAAAGCAAAAGAATTTGGAACTACAGACGAAATACAGTAGCGAAATGGCAACTTGCGCTAACTAAATGGAACACGGAAAAGGAAAGTGAACGTGACATTGAATAAGCCTAGCAGCATGTTTGCCACTCGGTCTTTGTTGTTCTAAATTCTTTAGCTTTCCTTGCTATCAATGGCACTCACCAAGCTCGTGTAACAGCGCTATGACTGGCATTATTTGGAACCGTTGCTTTCAAAAAAACACTTTCAGTTTTTTGGGAAACAAATGACTTGAGCATGTGTGATGAGTTTTCACCAGAGTTTGGTTGTTAAAATAAAATCTGAAAATGTTTTACGGTGTTCTGAACATGAGGGAATGCAGTGCAGGAATGCATTCGCACCATCAAGCAGAGCTGGGCTGCTTCTCATTTCTGCTATGTTACTGTATGAAGGTCAGCGTTGGACTCAAGGCATGTTCAGATCATTAGATATCAAAGACGCAGAAATTATTCCGAAGGACAGGGTGAGAAAAAAAAAAACAATCCATTATGGTGAGCAACATTTGTGACTTTCAAAAAGGCAGCATTAAAAGAAGAAGAAAAAAAAAGATAATTAAAACTGCTCATTGTGTAGTCAGCTATCAGCATTGATGCTGATCCCAAAAGCCGAAGGTAAGCTCTGAATCCACACACAATGGCACACGTCACAGGCTTCAGTACCACTAGAAATCACCTCATCACTTTCACTGCATAAGTAGCTTTATCAAGGACCCCTAGGGAAGCAGCAACACTCCGCTTGACACGACGATTGGCCAATCCCAATCTACCTTCAGAAAACCGGAATACTCCGTGAGCCAATCCTGGACTCTAATGCTCAGACGTCCCATGGCACACATCTGTGCTGTTGACAGTCCCTGAGATCTCTCCCTCTCCAAGGACTTATGCATTTATGGATGTGTACAAGAGTCTAATGCATATTTCCTGGTGGTGGAATGGCGGAGACGTAAAGTAATACCCTCCCAGACTGTCTCGGGCCCCGTCATGGCCGGGCCTTCAGGCACTGATGTAATATTCATGCCACTCTCCAGTTGATTTGCTTAGCGTTGTTCTCATCGGAACTTAAGAGATTTAAGAAGAATGCGCTGCCAGGGGGGCCTGGCATTTGTTGAAAAATGGCCGTCCTTGGGGGAGCATATGCAAGCAAGGGCCCTTCCTCCCACTCCACCCCCACCCCACCCCTGCGCACCGCATCCCCTCACGCCAAGGCATTAGCACCAGCTCGGCCACACATTACAGATGCAAAACAAAACGAAAAATTCCATCCCACGGCATCAACTCTTGGAGCTCTTTCACCTCCAGAGAGAGAGAGAGAGAGAGAGAGAGAGAGAGAGAGAAAAGTTTTGCGATGCATGGAGGTGTGGCCCAGGCGAGGGAGAGATGAGGAGCCCTGATTTCCAGGCCCCTTGCGTGGATTGCCCCGCTCATCACTGTAATGAAGGATGGGTGAGAGCTCTCCGTCACATTAGAATGATACAGCGATGAGCAGCACACTATTACTCTTCGGGCTCTATAAACTGTCTCGTGAACTTTAATATACTGTAGTACACACCCCCAGAATAAACTGCTCCGGCACTGCCAGCTCTGTGTTCTTTCATTTAGAAAAGAAGAAAAAAAAGCTTTGTAGGAAACTTTGGCGGTGCCAAGTGTGCAAATGAGAAACTGAGTGCAGTATTGCTCAGTGAGGGCACAGTACAGTACATGACGGTCCAGGTGTGATATTCCGCTGTTCTACACCTAAAATTACAGGGCTCCTTAATGCTCCTTCAGAGTGATCCGTATAAAAGCCCCTTTGCTTGCCTTGTAAAACAGCTGCTTCCGAGGGAGGAGTCATTTGTGGTGAAAGTTTACAACTCGGCGTTGGTAAAGCAATCTAACTACATCTACCCTTTCTGTGTAAAACACACTTTTGGCCATTAACAGACCTGGGCTTAAAAAGGGCAGGGTATTATAAAATATTTAATCAAACCTGGTGTGCTCCTTAACTACAGAAGTGAAACTGTACAGCAGATTGAGGATAAAAGTACTCATCTAAAGCAGACGAGAGCAACCTCTAATTAAGTGACGAGCTCTTTTTATGGGACATTTGGAAGAACCTTCCCCAGGTTCAGTTTCATTTCAGGCAATCAGCAGAGTCCTTCTGTACTGTTCCCTTCACAGAAAGGGAAATACAATTTTGAGGCATCTTACTATGGGAAGCTCAAGCTCCTTACACAGCAGGCTACAGTCTGGATCTGTGAGGAAAATTCTGAAATAATCTGTCATTATTAAATAATATAGCTTTCACAATCATTATGTATTTTTTAATTTATTATTTTTCTTTTTTGGACAGCAAAATTTCTGAACTCGTTGTGTTCATTTCCTCTACTCTAGCTCTGTCAAAAGAAACTGGCATTTAAGGATTGTGGGAGGAAAGGGGCTCTAACGACAGAGTTCCGTAGATATTTACAGCTATTTCTTCAAATTGAAGCTTTTGTCGTGTCGGCACTTACTAACATTTGAGTTCAGGACCCGTTTTAGTCACAATCAAAACAAATGGGCTAGGCTAAACATGGCCATTTAGAAGAGGCTACAGTGTACAAAAGCTCAATAGCATCAATCAATTTCAGGGGACGAAGCTCACATTGTTTAACCATCTTATCTTGCACTCTGGTGATGGTGGCATTTCCATCAGGTATTCTAAGCACTGACAAGTCTCAAGCTCTGAACTAGGTGAAAGGTCGCGAGCCTGATGGAGTTCACATGGCTGCAGGATGAGGAGATCTCTGTTCCTTATTGAAACCCATGCATGAAGAATCAAGGGAGGCCAGCAAGACACACTGGAAAGAATTTTTCTTCACAGTTTCCTGGTGCTGTAACCAAGTTGATTAAATTGGGTCAAATCCCGTAAAAGATTCATTAAACATTAACAAAGCCCCTGGTTGTGTTCACAAGAGCAAATTACATAGCTGCGCTACTGAAAAGTACTGGCTGTAGATTGTGGAAGATTCTCCAGCCAAAGGGCTGTCAGCAAAGAGGGCTTTCAGCTCTCGGCTTGGCGAAAAAGTCTCTCGTCTTGCTGGCAGTCACGTTCTCATCACGACTGTGACTAACGGAGAAGAGCGAGGGAAAGGGGCTAATTGGTGATTGGTGGAGAGAAAAACCCAAATCCTCGCAGGACTGGCCTAATTAGGTAAAGAGATGCACACACATGTGACACGCATGTTCATTAAAAAAGGCAAATTCCCATGATAATGTGGCATACACATGAGTATGCTTACTCTCACCTAAGTGCACTTGGAGGGACACTTGCACAAACACAAACACAAACACAAACACAAACAAATATACTGTACATTCCATCTCGCATTCGCATATGCTGCATAAATGGCAAGCCAACTGAAGCACAGACCTATATTCTATAAGAGCATTTTTATGTTACGCGCCCTTGCACATACACAAACACATGCGCACATATTCGCCCACGCGCACGCACACACACACATGCATACACACACACACACACACACACACACACTGAAAGCCACAGATAGTCCTGCTCAGAGAACCATCCACATTCACACACATCTTTGAGTCCCACTGTACATATGTCTCATTACATTTCCCTGCCTGGAGAATCCTGCGAGACCAGGCCCTAGATCAACATGCATAGCGGCGGTAGCTGGAGGCCCCTTTGGAGAAGGAGATATGCAATTCCCTGAGATTATGCTGAGCAGCCTGTCCTGTGAGTGATGAACATCCAGCTTTCTTGCTCTATGAGAACCTGCCCGTCCCCCCGTCCCCCCACCCCCAACCATCAGTAATTGGAAGCACTCAACCATGGAATCTGTGGACTAATTAAGGAAATCTAATCGAATGGCCAGCATTTTACATTTCTGTCTCCATCCAGTTTGTCCTTTGTGCACCGACATGATTGCATGTATTGCATGCATCATGCATGCCCAGACGAACACATACACACACAGCCAAACACGTCCAGTGCAGACTGCAGACGGTGTGTGTGTGTGTGTGTGTGTGTGTGTGTGTGTGTGTGTGTGTGTGTGCATGCTACAGGGTTGAGTTGTGTGCACGCCTAGCTGGAGGGGGCTGCTGCACTTGAACATGATCAAGTGTTTGGGGCCATGAGGCGCACAATACCCTCCAAAATGTAGCAAGACTGAGGCGGAATATTCAGCTGAGCTTCACTGGGATTAAAGAATTCCCTTTGAAACTGCAGCCAGTCTGCTGCTACCCAATGCTTTTTTTTACCCCTTTTTTTACCAATGCCTTTTTTAAGAGAGAGAGAGAGAGAGAGAGAGAGACAGAAAGACAGTGCTTGCTTTATCCCCACAATGCATCCGCTGGGCTCGAGTGACTTTGCCTGCCACAATCAAATACAGTGGAACTATCTAATACTGTAAGTGCAAATACTCTCAAGTTCCTTTCTTGATATTAGTTTCAGATGATTCAGGATAAAAAAAACTAAAAAAAAAAAACTAAAAAAAGATTATTTGTAAATGCTAGTTCTACTTTTCATTAGAAATGGTCCGCATGGGTAGATTCAATTCACATCTCAATGCTGGTGGTAAAATAATATTTTAACAGCCTAAGTAAGCATGAGTCTGTGTCTATGTGTGTCTATGTGTGTCTCTGTGTTGTGTCTTCTTCTCTCCTTACACAAAGCACTGCTCTCCTTTTTGGAATCAAGTGTGAGAAGGGAGAAGTTCATGGCAATGCTAAGAGCAAAGATTTGGCTGGACTTGTGCTCTTTCATGGGCATATACCCTCAGCTAAGCCCACACACACACACACACACACACACATTTTGTGCCTCCCTCCCTCTCCCTCTCCCTCTCTCTCTCAGCAGTTCTTACAGTCTTGATGAATGAGTTCATGCAAACTCAGATGTAATTTGGGCTATTGTCCTGTTGGACTATGCAGATTTCTGCTGCAGTGCCACCATACAGTATCCCGTCGCCATATTCATAAGCTCATTACGAACGTGTACATTGCATGGATAGAGCTCTGCTGCAATTGAAGCCAAATTGATGGATTGTTTGCGGGATATGCTAATACTGGCCAGAGGCGCTGCAGTGGAGAGAGTCACCCTGATCTTTCTCTCACTGATCTTCCATTAATGTCCTTCATCTCAATGCTTTTTTTTTTCTTCTCCTTGATTTTCTTCTCTCAGAGGAAAAAGAAAAGTTCATCAACATCTTTTAAACACATGTTGCGGCAGGTTATAAATTAGGAGGCACCCTCCTCACATATTCCTAGCTGCATGCATATTTTAGCGGGTGGACACACGCTGGGTGCAACATATGGAGCGCGGCGTTATTTTTAGGAAAGGCGCTGAAAAGTCAACTCTGCTGCTGCTGCCTCAACACTTGCATCACAGTACATCATAGCAGCCAGAAAAAAAAGAGGCAAAAATATGAAAGGAGTTAAAAAAAAGGAGGGACCTGATACCACTACAGACTTCGCCAACCCCCAATCAAACCCCACGACCCCCCCGACCCCCCACCCCCTTCCCAATCCCCCAACCCGACCCCCAAGACTCCATCTCTCTTCTACCCGCATCCTCGCGGCCGGCCCTGCATGCTTTTAAGGGAGATGCACGACATTGACTGCAATCGCACAGACCTCTCCACCCAATCAGTGACGCTGTCGCTGTCTCCCAGTGCAAGGCCACCCAGCCTGCTTTGGGGCCAGTAAATGAAGTTAGACTTGAATCAGATGTCCCAAAAGTGCAATCTGCACACCGGACTGACGAGCGCTCAAAAGAGCATTCCGAGGGAGGGCCAGAAGACAGACAGCTATTAGTTAGCACTGTATCCTTGAGGAGGCTGACACTTTTGATTGGTTCTCAGCTGTAATCCTGGTAATTACTGAACTACATGGAGGGCCTCAGGAATCTGTCAGCCTCAATCACCAAAATGGTTTGTTTGTCTGTCCTTGTGTGTGTGTGTGTGTGTGTCCGTGTTACATCCCAACATTTGTATCCCTACTCATTTATCACAGTCGCCATGGCAGCTGAAAATGAAAGATGCCCCTTTCATTCCCCTCACATCGCCCTCCTCCATGGCCAGTTATGTGTGTGTGTGTGTGTGTGTGTGTGTGTGTGCGCCCGCGAGTACTCAGTCACATGTTTAACAGTGATGTCTACCTCTGTACCTGACTGTGGCTGTTAGTGCCGCAGGCTTGTTTAGCATGTACTGTATGTCACCCCCCCCCCCCATCAGACTGCACAGACACACACAGTCCTGCCTGCTCAATGCACCTCCATCCCCGGTGCACATGTGGCGGCCGGCATATTAATTGTCCGCCATTACTCTTATTTGTTTGCCTCTGCAATCAGGCCTGTATTTCTCATGTACTTACATGGTGGGGCCCTAATGCAGGGATGACAAGCCCACTCCTCCCTGCCCAGCTAAAAGAAAAGGGGGGAGGGCGTTTGTGTTTGTGTGTGTGTGTGTGTGTGTGTGGGGGGGGGGGGAGGGGGGGGGGGTGGTGGT
>JASCQY010000022.1:4265417-4278988 GCA_030264315.1 Sardinella tawilis
GGAAGGGGGTGATGCATCCCCCACCCTCATCACCACACACACACACACACACCCTAAAAGCAAGCGCCAGCGCAGAGTTGAGCGGGACTTCATCATTACTCATGTGAGAAAAACGCGGCGAGGCTTGCCTAATACCCCGGCTCACCCAGGGTGACAGATTGGCAGGGCGCCTTTGTCAGAGCATCAGTCAGCACCGGGGAGAGGATTTCATCCACCCGTGATTTAGAAGCCGCCGCTGCCGGCGCCACGGCTGCACGGGCCAAAAAAAAAAATAAATAAAAAAAAAAATAAATAAACAAACAAACTAATAAATAAATAACTAAAAACTGAGCCGTAATTGCTGATGCTTACGTACTCATTTGCATCCCAGCGCTCGCTGAGCATAATATTTAAGGGTCGCGTTGCTTTTCTTATTCGCGAGATGAAAAAAAAAAAAAAGAGTCATCTAATTAGCTGCCTGTGAGCTCAATGAATCAATAATAAAATTTCCCTTCCTTTTGTGGTGTCAGCTCGAAAGGGGGAATTAAATTTTCAAAGTGTTTAAACATATGGCCCCAATAAATAAAAAATGTATAGACATACCACACGTGACAACACAATGCATGCCTTTTAAATTAGGTTAAATCTGAATGCGCAGCCAAGCATATCTCAGATTAATTGAACCGCGTACAGCAAGCAAATGGAGAATTGCATTAATATGATTCCCCCTCCCCCAACCACCCCCTCACATCTATTGGCAGACGCTACTATCAATTCACACAAGCTCTCCATTTGTTTTCTTAATTTCTACCTCTATCAGTTTGGGGCGAGAGAAAACAAAGAGATATCTGCTTGTCGCCGACTTGGCTCCGAGTTTGCTCAAAGAATGGAAAACAAGACGTGATGAATAAAACATGAGTGGAAATTACAGCAGCACAAGATGAATGGCCTCGCCACAGTGCCAAGGTGGCGGTGCTGCTGCTGTGATGCTGTGATGCTGTGACGCTGTGATGCGGCCCTGTCTCGTAGTCGCACTCACCTCAGGGTGAAGATCTCCACCGGGGAGAGGGTGGAGGCGGCCAGGAAGGCTGACACCGTCTCCCGCTGGCGCATGGGCCTGGAGGGCAGCATGACCACGAAGGTGCTGTCCAGGCGCAGCTCGGACAGGGGCTGGTAGAGGCGCACGCTCCCGATGCGGCGCATGGGCGTGGGCCCGGAGAAGTAGCCCATGGGCCCCGGCTGGGGCGGCGCGGCGCGGATCCCGGCCGGCTTGCGGGTGTCCTCCGGGTTGCACTCGCTGGCGCTGCCGCCGCTGCCGTCGGCGGACTGTACCATGTAGTAGAGCTCGATGGGGGTGCCCTCGGCCTGCTCGGGCACCCGCTGCTTGCCGGGGACCACGCTGGGCGGGCTGAACCAGCTGGCCAGCGGCTCCAGCTCGGCCACGCACATGCCCAGCTCGCCGCGGAGGCGGCACGTGCCCCGCACCTCCTGCGTCTCATGGAAGGCGAACATGCGCACGCACGGCAGCCGGTCCACGGCGCTGTAGTCGTCCCAGTCGCGGCCCGACACGTAGAAGAGCACCTGCACCTTGGGCCAGCTCGGGTAGATGCGCTCGCTGATGATGAAGGTCTGCACTTTCCAGTTGAAGGTGAACAGCGGCGGCGAGGATGAGGACGACGCCGACGAGGCGGCGGCGGCGCCGCCCGAGGGCAAACTGCCCAGCAGCGACGGGCCCAGCAGGTCCATGGGCACGGGCTGCTGGACCGAATACGGCCCGTAGCTGGCGTTGACCAGCGGAGTCCGGTGGGCCTGCTGGATGAAGAAGAGCTCGGTGCGGGCCTGCAGGCTGGAGTTCCTCATGATGTCCTGGTTGGCCTCCTTCAGGAAGAAGGCGGACTCGGCGTTGAGCACGTGGTACTGGACGGGCAGGTACATGGGCATGGGGCTGTATCTCTGCAGGCCGTCCAGAACCAGCCTGCAGTCCGTCACTGTCAGAGAGAAGGACAAAGGGAGGAAGGTGAAGAGATTAGTCATTTTTTGCTTTTATTTCTCTGGGGAAGCGTCTGAGTTAAGACCCTGTGTGTGCACCCCGTTCCTCTCTTTTCATCTCTATCTCTCTCACTTTCTCTCTTTGTCCTCTTTCTTTTGCTCTATTGCTCTGTCTCTCTCTCTCTCTCTCTCTCTCTCTCTCTCTCTCTTTCTCTGACTTTATCTGTATCACTCTCCAATCCCCAATCACATGTCCCATAATAAAAAAAAACAGAGTCCTCCTCTCTTTAAAGTGAAGCTCGTATGTCTTCCTGGTAGTGCGTTTCGTATACTCTACACGATTCCCATCTCGCCGAGCCAGACCCTCTTATCGACCGCGCTCCACTCGCGCCATCACACTGCAGATATTTTGGGTGATGGAGGGTCTCGAGGGGCCCCATTGATTTCACGTCTGGGCCAGGGAGCGAGAGAAAGAGACAGACAGAGACCATCAGGGAGAGAGTGAGAGAGAAAGAGAGAGAGAGGCGAGAGAGAGAGTTGTGACAGCTGGTGGCAGGCTGTCCATGCACCGTGGCCACTTGGAGAACTGGGCACAGCTCGGGATGATAAAGCAGTTGGGTTCGCTCCCACAGAGACGGTGAGAAAGGTCTCAGCCTTCGGAGGAGATAGATGGAGCACCGGTGCCTGCAAAAGGCAAAATATGAATGATCCAAGTCCTGCTTTGTGCTCGCTCACCTCCTAACATTTGCTTTGCTGGAATATCAAGCCATACGCAACACTGGGGAAGCCTCACAAATGATCCTTTTAACCAATATAGAGGGGGATTAAAAAGTTAAAACTAAATGCAAGTTGGAGAAATATAATTAAGAAATGCATTTAGCAATGTTTATAGTTCTACTGTGAGCCTGCCAAGTCATGTGGAAACTACAATGAAAGAACCCATGCTACCTTCGGAGTTGGTTGGGCAAATTAAAAAAAAAAAAAAAAAGTCTGTGGTTTTATTCTACCCCAAGCTATTTCACTTATCTGGCGACAACTAATTACATTTGCAACAATAAGCCTATCTCGGCCCAATCTTAATAAGAAACACAAACCATGGCGTGTCATTAAAGCGAATTGCCTTTAACATAAAGTGATATGGCACAGCGAAAAATAGCAGCAGGCATGGTGTGCACAAACACAAAAGAGGCAGGGAGAGAGAGGGAGGGGGGGGGGGGGTGCCACGTTCCTCCCGAACGGCTGATGCATTGTCCTGCTTTCCACTTTCCGAGCGTGCAATAACGACACCGGAGAGAGGGTGCTCAATAATAGCTCCCCTGGAAGTTGTCATGTTGTTTCGGATTCCTGAGTCTTGGATGCGTCTTGCTTACAAGCGCACTGGCTGACATGAGCGTTATTTTTTCCCTTTTACCAAAAACGCCGGCGGCCACGCGGACCAGGCCCGCTCGGTTTCTTGGCAGCCTGGTGGAGTGCGCAGCTTTGCCACACACGATATGCCAGAGATTTGTGATTCGCAGGCGACTGGCTTGACCTGCCAAAATCTTGTCTGTCCAAGGGAGGAAAAGCGGTCTGATCCCATTTTAAGCTCAGAGCTTCAGTTTTAATCATTTCGGATTAGGGCTTTTCCACTTGCGGCAATGTAAACGCATAACACCTAATTTGGACAAGTCTGTCTGCAGCACAACAGACTGTCAGCCACCACTGGGATAATCGTGACCCCTCTGGTGGAGGGCACAGGACGCTCTGACAGGGACGATGCAAGACGATGACTAGTCCAGAGCTCCTAACCAGCCACATGTGGGAGGGAGTCATGGCAGCAAATAATAATAATAATAATAATAATAATAATAATAATAATAATAATAATAATAATAATAATAATTAACCAGATCAGTCCATGTGTATGCTGTGTCTCCATGAGCCCAGGACACCCACACAGACCAGGACAAGTCTAGTAGTTTACCCTCTACAGCCCTGATGTGGCGCTCTTAATCTTTTGCCAGGATGGCCATGCAGTACATCCATTCCACACCCGTCTGCTGCCACTTGGGAGTGGGCTGTCAAGCATGAGCAGTGCCAGCTCTGATGCTGTCACTCAACTGTCTAACAGCAAAAATGGGCACCGACTGAAATTACTTTGAAAACGACAACTGTGGCATATCATCCTCCTCCTCCTCCTCCTCCTCCTCATCCTCCTCCTCCTCCTCATCATCATCATCATCATCTGACATCACCATCCGGAAAGCGCTAAAGATTTTGACTGGCAATGCCAACCTAAGCGGAAGCAGATGGGACATCAAGCTTAGTGAACCCAAAAGCGAGAGGAGCGGTGTGAGGGACATCTTTTCCCTGGAGATAAGAAGACCATATGACTCTCTGCTCCCATTTCAACAAATGGATCCTCAAAACTTTACTTTGGATGTATCAATTTGCACCCCCCCCCACACACACACCTTTTCAAGCGGTGTTTTGGCATTCGCCACTTTCCATAAAGCGACCATATGTGATTGGTTATCAGTCGCTGGATAGCTGTTCCATATCATGATTTAGTGGCATCTGGTTGTACAAAAACTGGCTGTGCAGAAACCTTTCGAAATCCGTCCTGTGATAACATTTAGAAGACTCTTTTTTTTCTGCTAGCAAGAGGCCATTTCTCCAAAGCAGAGATTAAAGTCTTCCCTTGGCATTAGAAATGAACATAAGGACCAGGAATTCATGCCAAGATCTGCAGCCAAAGAAACCTTGCTGCTTTTACTTTGGAAAACATATTCCAGAGCCGTTCTGGTTCAGGCTTGTGAAGCTCTAATGATATCTGTTTAAAAAGTTCTCCATGATGAGAGATGATTTTTTTTTTTCCACTGCACATTCGGCTGAGCATCTCATCATGAGGAGGCGACTCACACACACTCACACACACATGCACACTCACACACACGCACGCACACACACACACACACACCTCCCTTATCCCCAGACCCAATTCCACATGAGTGCCTGTGCTTGTAGTGACATATCTAATCAGTCCACAGCTACATCTCTCAAGCCTGCTTAGTGGCCAGTGTGCTGTGGAGAGAAGCAAGCATCCTAATGGACACACACACACATCCGTAAACAGGGAGTGTACACAACACTCATACATACGCATGCACTCACACACACACACACACACACGCACACACACACACACACACACACACACACGCACGCGCACACACGCACGCACACACACACACACGCACACACACACACACACATACACACACTTACATACACTGATCCACACAGAATCCTGACATGTACCATTTCACATCGATGCACACCCCCCCCCCACACACACACACAGTCACAAATGTATCTGCTCTCCTCTGCTCTGCATCACAAGAAGAACATATTTCTGTTATTACAAGCCAATTATTGTTGGTCTGTCAGGTCAGAGCAGAATGCGTCATTCTATGGATGTGCCTTTGCTTGCATTATGCATAAAAACATCCATTCAAGATGGGGTGTAATTTTTGGAAGTTGTCACAAGGAGATTGTGAATTAAAATCTACCGTCTTGTCAAAATCAGACAAAATCTATTTTTGACTGAAAAGCGATGAAAGAAAAACCTCCAGCAAGAGGCTTAAATTACTTTTGATGGATAGTTTGCAGATGCATATTTCTTGGTCCACAAACACTTTTACTTACAGGTTTAAAGATTTTTGAAGAGCAGCGTATCCTTTTGAGTGCTATGGTGATATGTCTGGCCTTCCACTGACTGATGCACTACCTCTATCAGAAGGAAAAAAAAACTGATGTAAACTAAAGCAATTTCTATCACCAATTCATCAGCATTAGCAATTCATCAGTTTTTTATTCAGCCAGTTCTAACCACAGCCATGACTCTGTTTGAGGTTTTGTGCTTGAAAGGGCACAGAAGAGTCATGCTTTGAGCGCTATGGCAAACTTCCACTGAATGCTTATTTGCACAGAGCCGCCCAGGAGAGCTGATCAAGCTTAACTTTCTGCCCCTCATCACACACAGCCTTTGTTTTGATTCAAATAGAATCACACACACACACACAGGCTCCGACACACACACGCATATACACACACACACACACACACACACACACACACACACACACACAAAATGGGCAGAAATCTCAGTGATGTCGTCTGGAGTCTTGACATTTGTCCTTCATTGTTGTTCCATGGTTCTCCCTCCTTTCATAATCCATTTTTGTTCATCCTGACATGACATTTTACAATCACTTTGCAATCATTTCTTTCTCTTTTTTACCCTCAAAGAAAGTTCAACATGTCCTTGAAGAAAGGAGGGATGGAGTCAGAGGAAGCGCGCGTGCTTTGATATGCACACTCGGGTCACCAACCTCATTCTCATGAAAAAGGTCTGTGCTACAGAAAAACCTGCCCAAGCTACCTTTTGCCGCGACTGTAAATATCCCCCCTGCTCCAATCACAGCGTGCGACATGCGTGAACCTTGCGCCCGCTCCGCTCCTGTGTTTTATTTCATTAAGGCAGACACAAGAGTTGTAGAAATACAGCGACGCTGAGCAACGCAAAAGGTGCAGATCTGTGCAGAGAGAGGGGAGAATGAGTCAGTCAGAGACTTATTATAGCAGGGTCGGAAGCAAACGGGTTTGAACTATTTCAAAGTGCCACTGAGCAAGTGCTGTACACACACACACACACACGCACACATACACACTCACTCACTCTCTCTCTCTCTCTCTCACACACACATACATGCATGCACACATAGACACACATTTGCATCACCAAACAACTGATATTTCTCTACATCACCAGCATTCTAAGGTTCAAATCTGACACATACTGTATGTTTGCATGGGGTGGGGGGGGGAGTAAATAAAAATGCCTGCTAATACACAGTCAATGCCGAGGAGGACTAACCAGTTTAGAGAGAAATGCGCTGACACAGCACTGATGCAGTTAGCCACATACAGCAAGAAAGCAAAAGCTGTTGACTAATAGAAACCATCTCAATCGCCTTGCCTCCGGCGCTCCGGGCCGCTCCAGCACGCCTTAAGGGATGGTCGAGGCCCGAATAAAATTTTAGGCCAAAGTAATTGCGGTGCCCTTGGGCCACCATCTTCTCAATTGCATCAGTAAAGATCCATATAATCTCGCAGTAAGTGAATGTGAGAGTTACGACTGGACGCGGGCCAGTTCCTTGAGCTGATAGATAATAATGGTAATCGGTGTGAGTGCTCAGACTGCCCCAAACTCACACAGGGAATTCGACAGAGGCTATGATTGAGCAAGGTGCTCGAGTGTGGAGCTGGGCTATGTATGTACAGAGTGTGTGTGTGTGTGTATGTGTGTGTGTGTGTGTGTGTGTGTGTGCGTGTGTGTGTGGTTAAGGGGGGTCAGTGGCTACATTAAGTGTCTCGGGGTTAATAAGATCACTCTCGTGGCGGCACCCTATGCATCTTTCATCAGGGACTGACTCGCACATTAGTCATGCAATCGATGAGCAAAATCATACGGCTTGCTCTCCAGCCTCACCTCTGAAGGATGGGAGGGAAATATGGCAATTTCACTTGCAAAGAGACGGATCGTATTTGCTTAATATTCTTCATGGACATTAGCTATACATCTCTCCGTGTTTCTCTGTGGCATCCTATATGGTTCCACTTTAGCTCTCTGTCTGTCTGTCTCTCTCTCTCTCTCTTCTTCCCTCACTTTATGTTTGTTTGTGTGTGTCTGTGTGTGTATACATATGCGTAAATAATAAAAGAGAGAAAGAGAGAGAGACAGAGAGAGAGAGAGAGAGAGAGAGAGAGGCTGGAAGAACGATAGAGGGAGAAAGTGTGTGCGCAAGAGAGAGAGAGAGATTGAAAGAGAGAGAGAGAGAGGCTGGAAAAATGATAGAGGGAGAAAACGTCTGCGCAAGAGAGAGAGAGAGCGAGAGAGAAAGAGTGAGAGATTCCCATTTCCCCAGCCCACTGTGCATCAGATGCAAACCTCTGATTGCATCAATACCAGGCAGTTCCAATCTGAGGCACGTAAGGCTGGGCGGCAGGCAGAATAGGGGGGAAAAAAATTAAGTTGATTTCAAATGGTGTGAAACATGCGGAAAAGAAAATGAAAAATTTCTCCACCTCCACGGGGGAATACCAATGACAGTCGTATCTGTGAAATGGAATTAGCTGCTGCCATAAACAACGACAACAAACATCAACAACAGCAACAACAACAACAGAACAACAACAGAACCTGTGGTCATTATCCATAATCGAATTCTGACTTCAGAGAGTCATTTGACGGCTGTTTGCTTGTTCTTATTAAGACCACTTGATTTGTGTTTATCTTTAATTATGATGTGACACCTACCACCATGCTGTGGCAAACGGTCCGGCAGGAGGGGAGAAAGGCACACAGCTTGGGAAAGATGCAAACCCATTAAATGGAGCTAAACAGTTATGCTGACGGAGATGCCGCTGTTTGTTTGTTTGTTTGTTGCTCATTCCATAACGATCTCACCACAAGCAGTCCCAATTAAAAGCCTAGAGGTAATTGCTCCTGAGCAGGATGCTTAAAATCAATCCCTCCCTTCGCCCTCTACACACACACACACACACACACACACACAGGCACATATTCCCAGCTCACACATTTTTCCTCCTCCCATGAAACACTAATGGAAGAAAAGTGTTTTTCCAAAATGAGTCAATGAATGAAAAAAAATCTCTTGCAGCATCTGCCTGCTAGACTACAGTATGTATCAAGCGCAGAAGACAATGGCAAAGCAAAGCCGGGGGGTTGAAATGTGCCTCGTCTTCCCCGGAAAGTGACAGAGTGGTGGGATGCCGGAGGGCGTAGGTGGCAAGGGGTGGGGGTGGTGGTGGTGGTGGTGGTGGTGGTGATGTTCAGTGTCTGAAAGGAAAGGAGTGTTTGGAGTTTTATGACTTCAATCCTATCTACTGCTTGTTAAGTACCAGCACATTGCACTGAGGTGGGACTGAGGAGAGAATTGACTTTGGGGCAATGGGTCATTTATTGGAGATGAACTAGTTGGGGGCCAAGGGAGGTAGAGACAGACAAAGAAAGGGAGAGCGAGAGAGAGACAGAGAATGAGAGAGAGAGAGAGAGGGAGAGAAGGGGGAGGGAGAAAGAGAGTGATGAAGCAAAAAGGCTGAGCAGGGGCAGCAATCTCCAAAAGTTTCAAACTTTGCCAGGATGACTTTGCACATTAGCTCTGACTGCAGCGTAGGCAACACACCCCCCCTCTCACGCAATCCACACTCCACCTCCACTCCACACACACACACACGCACACACATCAGCCGACTCTGCCTGCCCGTATAGGGAGATCCTGCAATCGTATGTGTGTGTGTGTGTGTGTGTGTGTGTGTGTGTGTGTACAACAGTCAAGCACGCGGAACACAGAGCAATGATGGATGGGCCACGGCCGGCAGAAGACGGAGCCAGGACCTTCGCTGTTAATAACGACAGACGGCGCGAAGGTGCACGCTAATAACATGCAGGTAAATCCATTTCCGTCAAATATCAAGCCTCCGGGCCGAACGAAAGAGAGACAGAGAGACAGAGAGAGAGAGAGAGAGAGAGAGGGCCTAAAGAGAGATTTTTAGTGGAAAAAAAACAAAGCCTACCAGATGACAGGTGCCAAAGGAGTGCAAAAGAAGTGACTAATAGCCTGAGAATTCTAAGAGTATAGGCTGATGCACAGTAATGGGCGATAAGGCTTTCCCCACTCCATAGGCCCATTCATTACCGTCACCGTGGAGGAGAGACGGAGACAACGGCGGCAGGGGGAGAGGAATCGGTGTGGGGTTGAGCAGGGGGGGGAGAGCACAAGAGTCTTGACAAGAACCTAATTAAAGGTGATACAAACGAAAAGAAATTATTTCTTACTCTGTTCCTACAGCTAGAGTTAATTGAGAGCATCTCACACTTGGTTAGCGTCTCCTTTTTCTTTTTCTTTTTTTTTTCGCAAGCCGAGGAACAGAATGAGATCATGAAAGGTTCTTCCCTGGCCTAGATCACTGTGCTTAAGACTGAGGAACACCGCCACATGCTGAGACTTTGAAACCGTAATGATGGCGCTCCCTGTTAAGCTGGCAAAATGAATGATGGTAATATTTAGTGGTAATCAAAGCCGGCCTGACATCTATCTGGACGGCCAAGGAACATCTTCCTCACTTACTGAACACCAGGAAAAGCGTGACAACCTCTGTGTAAATTATATAACAATGCATGAATCAGCAGGGCCAGAATCTCTTGAGTGAATTATTTCATTCGATATAATCTCATAATCATCAGCGTCTTCCTCCTCTTCCCTCATCCTAGTCATTAATGTCATTCACGAGAGACGAGAGAGACGCCATGGTCTTCGCTTCTCAGCTGTCAGCCTCTCATCATCTCCTCTCTCTCAGTCTCATCACCCACCACCCACTAAATCACAGATAGCAACGTTAGCCTCCGCGCAGCCCTTAGCCATTATGGTCGTCTTCTTCCCACTTCACAGACACCCCTGTAATCTTCGCACATCATACAGATCACCTACGCAACTCCCATCATCGAGATCTTCGCCTTCATCGTCCTCATCATCGCTCATCTTTTTTTTCCCTTTTTTTGCTCCCCCTGTTCACCCCTGCTCTGTGATATTAGTCGCCTCTGAGTATACTCAGATGCTTTATCCAGGCCACTCTTTCTAAACAGAGCCACACGAACACACACACACACACACACACACACACACACACACACACACAGCAGAACCGCAAAAAATGTCAAAAGAAAAAAAAAATGCCATTCTCATCCGGTTCAGTGTGTGCCTCAGGCCACGCCATCCATCAGGCACACGTCAGTGGGAACAGCCCTGGCCCGATGGGTAATTCCGCGTTCGGAGTTTGGAGCGCGCCAGTCACTGCCCCCAGCGCACAGGCCCAACTGAGCAGCAACTGTGGCGCGGGACCAGCAGAGCGGCTGCCCATTCCCACACTTAATGCGCTCTGCCTGAGTGGGAACGACAGACATGATTTTATTTGCCACCAGGGCAAGGAGGTCCGGGGGTGCGGCACAACAATGACAAGAGACAAAGGAGATGGAACACACTCAGAGAAAAGCGGAATAAAATAAATGTTTAATTCAGGCTTGAAGTCCTACTGCACAAAACAAACATGGAACTCTAATGTGCAGGGCAGGATGGAGTGCTTTGAAAAAAACGTTCTAAAAGGTCAGGCAGCAACAGGGCTGGCAAAGTTATGGATTTCAGTAAATTTGGGGTAAAGAACCTTGAGGCTTTCCTAAGGACCTCAAGATTTGAGCCTTGAGTATCCTGAGCCTTGGGTTTTCATTTGTGTGATGTAGACCGATGGACAGCGGATACTGCTTGCCGTGCCCAGTCTAGATGCTGGGGATCTTTTCTGGAGGTTGCAGACAGCTCAAGGAGCTAGAGTGTGGTGTCTACCCAAGTTAAACAATCAATGCTGTGACCATGGAGGGTTTTTTTTATGTGCACATGGATAGAGATTAATTACTTTTGTGCACCTAGCTTGGCAGGAAGTAGTTAACCTCTGTTGTAAAAGCTGTTCACAGTGATTGCACTGATTAGGCTTTTGTCTGGCTGAGACCTCACCGGGGAGTCTGACAACAGCTATGTAGAGCTAAACAACAGTCAATGTGAGTCTTGGTTCGCTGTATCAGACACCAGTCAACATGCCATGAAGGATCAGCCATGTTGGACCGAAAGGAAAACATCATCGCCCATAATACTCATCCTCAGTGTGTGAGTGAAGAGGCAAACAAAACAGAGAGAGAACAACTGACATGCCAACTGACTGCCAAATCAAATGAACAAGCAATACAAACAACAGACTAATCACAATGAGCACAGCCTCTTTATCTCTGATTTACTTGTGAGGGATTGCTATGGCACAGATTCTGAAACATCTGTGCCTCAGTCCAAATGCACTTTAAAAAATGTCATTAAAATGGCTGTGATATCTTATAAAATTCTCCAGAGTTGCTTGGCATTGTAGTTTTTCTTTTTATCCAAATGTAGTGCATTACATCTCCCATCCAGCTGGATGACTCATCAAACCAGAGTCTTAAAAAGCCTCTGCATTTGAATTGCTGAATTGTTACCAATGGCTTTTCAGGGACAAAATCAAAATAGGAGTGGAAAGCCAAAAAAAAAGAAAAAAAAAAGAAAGTGAAGGCGAGCTGTACCAGCAAGAATAAAGTAGCCACACTGGGGGCTCCATGAGGTCCTCTCACATATTTCTTCATTTAACAAACTTATTTTGGGGGGAAATGGAAACAAAGGATTGTCTTAATTCACAGTGACACTGTGTCTGTCAGTCTGCAGCAGTCAATTTAGTTGAGCCTCTCTCTAAGCAATAGATTCAGCATTTATTTAATGCACTGAGCACAGGAGACACAAACCTACTGCAGCGGCAAAGCTCCAAGAGTGCTGACCACGAGTGGAGGTTTGTTAATAAAATTTGATTCAATTTAACTGCCTACCCCAGATCAGCACAATAATTAGTAATGTGATTAATTTGAAGCAATTAGCATAAGTTATCTGTCTCAGTATTTTTGTTTGTTAAGAGTTGCCATTTAGGCCTCATTTACAGGAGTCTGTCAAGTGCCTTGGCAACTGTTATTAGTAATGTTAGGGAAATAAAACCAAGACACACATGATTCAGATGAGGTTGGATAGTTCAATCTCAATCCATGATTGTGAAAATCTCTTAAAATATAGTGCCTAAATAATAATAATAATAATAAAATACCAAAGCTGCATTTCCATTGACATCGTCCTCAGCCAGTGCTACTTATCTCAAGGACGTGAGGGCACATACGCAAGGCCATTGGCATTTGTGTCTCTAGCAGTGTGCACTTCATGTGTAAATGAACTGTGTGAAGGAGAATAATAACAGGCTAGGCATGTGTGATGATCAATACACATCTTTGCAGCATAGCACTCATTTCACACCTGCTGCCGTAAGCACATTGCAGACGGATGGAAATTGACTAAGTGGCCAAGGAACTTCCAAGGAAGACATACAAGAGAAAATATGATTTTCACTTAAAATATTTGATTATAAAAAAATATGGCAAAGACTGATTCCAGTCAAAGATTTCTCCTGTGAGACTTGATTTTTATTACCGCATCATCAAATGTATACTGTTATAGGATACTGAGAGCCTTATTATAGATGAGCAAATCTCAAGGCTGTATCATTCTATTGTTAAAAGTGTGTCTGTAAATGTGATTACTTTAATGCGATTTAATGTAAATGTGTAAATGAAAATGATTTAATGTTAACGTAAATGTGATTACTTTAATGTGGAAAAGAAAACAAAGAAACAATGAGAAGTGCAACACAAATCTGCAACAAAACAAAACCAAAAAATGAGAGTGTATTTCCAACAGTAGCAGCTCCAATATGGGCATGATTTCTTAGATGTCAGCACACCAGTGTGGATTCTCAACGTGCTCCTGACACCTTCTGCGGCACTTCCAGCCCGTTGCACCAAACCTCCCCGGTCTTGCACAAAGCCCAGTGTGTGTGTGTGTGTGTGTGAGGCAGAATAACGCCATGAT
>JASCQY010000022.1:4301415-4315632 GCA_030264315.1 Sardinella tawilis
GTACAGTGGCCACAAGGGATCTGCCAATAGGAGCAGCTGGGAGAGGAAATTGCCTGGCCTGTTCGGAGCGAGATGAGGAGCCGTTCGCCCTGGCTTTATCTGTCGCTTGTGATATAGGCAAGAGGGGGAGCCGTCCGCCAACCAGACTGCCCATCCGCTTCCATTTAGATTTACCCTGCTGAAATTCAATGGTGCTTGGGTTACCCCACCCTGTAATTAAATTGGTGTCTGAAGGGCAAGGGGGAGGGTCACTTTGTTTGTGTGTGTGTGTGTGTGTGTGTGTGTGTGTGTGTGTGTGTGTGCGTGAAGGGCATGTGACTGTGTGTGTGTGTGTGTGTGTGTGTGTGTGTGTGCGTGTGCGTGGAGGGCATGTGACTGTGTGTGTGTGTGTGTGTGTGTTATCAGAGATCAGGATCACTTGAGGAAAGAGACTGATGTAAATGATGCAAAGGTCAGCAGGATTTTCCAACGACCACTTTGTGCGGTGGCTCCAAAATGCAGCATCAACATGGCAAGAGGAGGAAACAGTGGCAGGGAGCGAATACAAAGAATATAGAGCGAGGTTATAGGGAGGAACGGGGGCTTCCAAAACAAAATGCTCAATAATGGATGTCATTAAGATCTCAGCTAAGGGAGTTTGACTGCTTCATAATGAAAGCAACTGCCATGGAAATTATACAAATGCATAGGTGGTCACACACAAATAGACACAGGGGCATGAATGCACACGCGCACACACACACACACACGTACGTACACACACACACACACACACAGACTCTCTCTCTAACACACACACGTACACACACACACCCACACGCTGTGCTGTGCAGTGAGAAGGGAAAGTATTTTCTCATTCATAGATGTAATCTGCTCTGCTGCAGATTGCAATTTTCTGCCAAAATGGGCAAGGCCACAAGCCTCCATCTAGTCCGATTGTAATGAGAAATAGACCAGTTGCAAGGGGAAGCCTACCAAAAGTATCTAGCAAATCCTCACCATAAAGTAAAGCAAGCCTAATCCTCTTCACAACCAGCGCTGTATTATTTTAAGAGAAGGAACACTAGTAACTCCCATTAATCCCAGTAGGAGACTTTGCTGTCAGAAATCCAGCAAATTTTGCTGAAAATGTTCAGCTCTGATGGGCCCGACTAACCCATGCAGCGTGCAGCGTTAATTATTCCCATGACAAAACAGTGCATTCCTAAACAGTTTGTCAGGTCAACGATGACCGTGTTGGACAAGATAGGAAAAGTAGAATCCTTGCTGAAATCAGTATATTGATTGCAAAAACGGTGGAATTTATGGAATATGAACATCAGCACAATGAACATCAGATTGGTAAATCAATGAAGTTGCTGCTGTCCTCCTCCTCCATTCCATGCAGTCTTAGCGAGTCACGGTGTAGATGACAATGCTAGTCCTCCTTGCACAGAAATGCACACATTCATGCAAACACACAAGTTACTCCTGCCTCCTTGGATACCTGAACATAATATTGAGAATTGATTTCAAAGAAGCAGGATAAACTCTCATTGCTGTTTGCCAGGCACCTCTCTCGTACCCCCAACCTTTCCTTAACTTAACCGAACCCGGGATCCCATCCCTGAGGGAGTCATGATTTCCGTCTAATATAAATGAATGTCTTTAATAACAGACAGTAGTTCTCCGCTTCAGTGCTTTAAATATCTTTAACCTCATGAGAACAGCATACCCACTAAGCATCCATTCTGCAACCAGTACTTTGAAAGATGCCCCCCCCCCCTCTTTCTCTCTCTCTATTTCTAACTTTCACACTGAACGGATACAGACCAGCAGGCTGGTGTTACCCATCATGTATCTCTATCTGATATACCATGTCATGTATCGTGAAATCATGCATCATATATGCTGCCTGTAAGCCCAAGGTTTCCCCTTGTGTCTGTATGGATTTGTCGAGTTCTTCCCGATTCCTCTCCTCTCCTCCCGTCTCCTTCTTTCTCTCCTCACCCCCGCTGACCCCCTTTCATTTTCATCTCTGCACCCAGCCGGCTCCCAAACACAAAGTTTCCTTCATGTTTCAAAGGAGATTTTCTTGCTGACATTACCTTGAGTGCTCCCCCTGTGAGCTTTTAACACGCCGTGCTCTTTTAAAGAACCTTTGGATATTTTCAACTGATTTGCGGAGAATAGAAATTAAGTTTCATAAACAGAATCTTTCTTTGAACTCAACAGTAATCTAAAACGCACAACAAATGCCAAGGTGTAACACGGCAGCAGCTATTGAGCACTGCAAGGTCACTGGCAAACAAACTGTGTGAGAGGCATAGAATGGTTATCTAAGCATCTTTACTCTAGCATATCTAGAGTAGGATTCACAATTTAGCATTTTCTTACTAAATACCTTCCTTACAAAAACTGTGTCTTCTGAATGTTCATCACCTCAATGAGGTTGTTTCAGGACAGCAAGGTCAAGCTTAAAAAAAAAAAAGTTTCTTTTGAGAGAGAGAGAGAACAAAAAATCACAGTTGGTGGTACCCAGGATAGTGAATGCTTTTATACCATCTATCAAAACACTTCAAAACATAATCCATCACAAGGCTCGGTGGACAAACTTGCATTTCACACAGCGCCTCACCTCTAGAGATAACATTAAAAGCCTTGATGTGCCACTATTGCCGAGGGACAGCTCTGCAGCTGAGCTCCCTGCAAGGTTCCCAGCTCTCTTTTTCTTTTTTTTTCTTTCTTTTTTCCACTCTCTTGTGGAATGGCATGAATTAATTGGCTTAACGAAGGGGGAAACAAGCACCCTGACACACTGACTGACGTCCCTCAAAAGGCAGAAACTCAACAGTCCTGACAGCCAAGCCAAATGATTTGAACCCTATTCAGAAGGGGATCGGAGGAGAAGGAGGAGAGCAGGAGAGGAGGAAGAGAGGAGGAGGAGGAGAATGAGAGAGGGATTGAAGAGGAGAGATGGGGGCACCGGGGAGAAAGGGAGCGAAAGTCCCCATGGAGAGAGAAGCTGTCAGCAGGAGTGAAGAGTGGAGAAGAGGATCCAACCCGTCTCCTTCCCTCCCTCTTGCCTACTGTATTGCATGTGGCCTCCCATTCACCGGGCGCGAGACGCGCGCTAAGCCGTTTGACTAATACTCTGTTAGCTATTGACATGTGGCCAGACCGCCTAGTGAGTGGCACCCCATCTCACGGTCTATTATGCTGTTTTCTGGTGTGTGTGTGTGTGTGTGTGTGTGTGCTTGTGTGTGTGTATGTTGTGCATTCACCAAACTAACCCGTTCCTGCAGAGTATACAGTATTCCCACACGTGCCACGGCTCAGTTGGGAATCTGCGCATTTTTCCCGCTAATGTATGCACACTCCCAGGCTTCCCTGCACGCACAGACACACATGTGATCACGCACAGTACCTGTTTGAAATAATGGATTGTGGGTATGGGGGTATGTGGGTATGCGGGGGGGGGGGGGGTGCTGGGGAACCCAGGAGCTGCATTTTAATTCATAGTAAGAGTTGGCTAATTGGATTGTTTGTGAAACACAGGCAGAAAAAAAAAGCCTCAGACTCTGAATGTGTGCTGTCAAAAGTACAAACCCTCCCCAAGAGGCTGAGTGCAGTTTGAGCAGCAAAACTGCTCTAAGAGAGAGTAGTGAAGTCTGCAATCTCAGACAAGCCAGAGGAACCAAGGCAGAGAGGTTCCCCTGGGAATGTCAACAGGCTTGGAGAGGAGAGAATATAGGAGGATAAACTCCAGAGAATACATACACCGATGACGACACTATCTTCTACTGTCACTCCCATAGTTGGGGCGGAATCCAAACAACAGGCCATTGGAAAAAGGTCGTTATAACAACAACAAAAAAAAAAGCAAGTGAAGAGCAGGCTTTGCAGTGTACTGTACACTCCACAAAGACGGGGGGAAAAATGGCAAACTGGTCTTGTGACAGCCCCCGTGGAACATGACTAATATCCATCTCCCGGATTTACATACATATATATCCATACTGACAGCGGCGTCATAAACTTGTGTTGATATTATCCTTGCCAAGCTGAACGTCTTCACTCCAAGATGCTCATCATCACATTAATCATACTCGGAGCTCGCCGAGACGGGTCCGCCACCCGCTTCCCCTCTTTCTGGCTCTGATTTATTTAGGCATGTGTCCTGGCGCTGTCCTTGCGTGCATGTTTATTGATATTGAGAGGGACCAGAACCAGGCACACACTCACGCGCTAGTAGGTCAGCTGCGCCCACTCCCGACACGCTCGGACAGGAAGCTGCTAATCGAGATGGGGGGGGGGGGGGGGGTTGTTTCGAGAGGCACCGTTGCCAAAAGCACGGCCCGGCGCGGTGTCGCCCGAAAAGCAGACAGCTCTTGTAATCACTCTTAATGGCCTTGTTGTTTGCGGGAGCACAGGCGGTAATGATGCCGAAGCTCCTGCAGGGAAGGCAGAGAGGGCCCACTGGGGAGTCGCTATTGTAACCCCCTACACGCGCGAGCATATGCACGCAGAAAGCCGCCAAGCAGGCACCTTCCATCACTACCTGCGGATGTAGTCACAGCACGCAGAACCAGCATGGATGGTGAGGGGGGGGGGGCGGGGGAATGGTGGGGTGTTGCCACGCCTGCCAATACACTCATGCATTTTCTGAGTTGCTGCAGTAAAAGCGTACTGAAGCACACATCCAAAAGCACACACAAACACAAACACACACACCACAAACACACCATACACACACAAACACACACACACCATACACACACACACACACACAGAGTTCCAGAGTCGTCAGGTAATGATTGGGAATTGATTTGAGGAGGAGCAATCAGAGTAATGTACTCAACCCTTCTGAGCATTCTGGTGTTTACAGCCTCTATTTCCACATTATGATGCCAATAAAGCTTTGAACCGTACACAGCAAGGCTTCTCAAAAGCACAGCTATCATGAGCCCCCCCATCACACACACACACACACACACACACACACACACACACACACACACACACACACACGTACCCCTGCTGGCTTTATGTGCCTAGCCTGGCTGCTTTTATAGACTATCCTTTCATACATCGCCCATGTAGCACAAGATCCCTGACTAAGACGTTTGCTATGGACTACGTCTGGTCGGAATGGAGGGGTGGGGTTTATTTGACTTCTCCACTTGTAGCGTAATTGAAAGTTATTTACTGGGGGCCTGGAGACTGAGGCCAGCGGCCACCCAGTGCCATGATACCCATTAGAAAATCCATCGGAGGGGAAATGAGCATTTAGCTAAGAGTAAGATGGCTCGGGCATCGGAGACCAGTGATTGTAGCCGTCAATCTGAAGGCGAGGCTCTCGTTTCCCAAGGCACTGGCAAATGATTACTTCTTGAGATATTTATAGACTTTGCAAGAAAATGACAGTGCACGCCAAGTGCCAAGTAATGGATCTGTCTTAATTTAATGATCATTTTGTGCTTCGATGACCTAAGTCATGGCGCAGTCATACGGCCCCATATTGCCAACAGCTTTAATAAACCGAGCGTGCGTGTCTTGGCTGAGGGGACCCTCTGGTGGACCAGACCCCTCTGAGCGGTAAGCTTCTGGAGAGGGTGTGTATGTGTGTGTGTGTGTGTGTGTGTGTGTGTGTGTGTGTGCGTGTGGATCATGGGGGAGCTCCGCCATTGTATGACTGTCCATCAAATTAGCCCACCGAGCTCCACTTCCATGAGCCAATGGACTGGTGGATCCCATGAAGGAAGGGCATGAATGATGAGTGAGACACGCAGTCCTTAACTGAACTATGGTCCATATTTCATGAAGCACCCGCAAACGAGTCACACACACACACACACACACACACAAGTATGCAAATTCGGTTCACAGTGACACTCGTGGAGCATATTCCTCGAGGGGGGAAAAAAATGCAAGAGTCCAACAACATTGAGCTATGTACATTCATTTCCAGCGCATAATAGTGGCATCTGTTTTCTCTGTGGAGTGTGAAGGTGACATTTAAACCATGATGGAATTACTGAGATGGAAAAAAAAGGAGGGATGTGTTTCCAATCAAAATGAGCCGCAAATAGTGAACTCAATCCCAGGCATGTTTTCCATTCCAAGGAACTTCAGTCACACCGGTTAACATGTTCTCCATCTTTCATTAGCAGAGTGGTACAGCAACACCACCACCTCTCCGCACTAAGGCAGGCTCCCCGCCTATACACCCTTCCTGTGTCCACAGTCTACACACCACAGGTAAATCTCATTATTGGGATCACTTGCAAGCCTTCGTCTTGTTTTAGTCCACCCCCACCTCCTTCCCTGTTCACACGCATATAACACATATACACACACCATCCTGGGCTACAGCACATCAGCTAGCTACATCTCTCTGACTTCTCCACGGTGCCTGCATGTTTCTGCCGTAGCCCACATGCTGAGCACCTGCATTGTTTAATTCATGGCCGTCTCTGCATCTACGCGAAAAGCCCAACTCTTGAGTGCGTTTGTGGGCTGCTTTGATATCTTCTGATGGCCACCCCCAACCCCGCTCTCTCGACTGTCTCTCACAGAGGAGGGGAAGGGAAGGAGAAGGGGAAGGAGGGGAGCATCATCAAGAATGTTTTAGCACCGACTGCTGGCACGGCTGGCCCTAGGTGACTCAAAATGAGATCACACCCTGTTTCACCACTGCACCCTACCACATCTAGGACTGGAAGAGGTGCGCGAGACTCCCCAGACATCGGCTGCCATCCATATGCAATGCTGTGGGTTTTGGCCACCCCCACTCCCTGCCTTCTCTACATTCATGTATACTGACAGGTCTGTCCAACAGGTTTTTTTTAGACGGCAGCAACACACAATAAATAAAACAGAAACTTGCACTGCCTGTGGATGTGATTCCACTGTTCTTAAATGTTTGATTGCATTCTTTTTAATTAACGTGAATCTGAATAGCATCCTTCCCATGTTTCTCCATAAAACATGTAGGTGGATTGCGAATGTGAAGTGATACAAACATTTCTGTTTTAGTTTGTTTACTTACTGAGGTCTAGGAATGGGTCGATATTATGGTAAAATTGCAATGTTTCAGTTCCACAGTTCGACTCACCTCTGCAAAGCAGGAGCATGATGCATCCAAGTGTGGAGAGCCGTGTCATTGTTTCTCTTGCCCTCCCTCAACTTCGAAACCAATATTAATGTAATGCTGAAAGACAGCGAACGTCCATCGGGCAGTTAACGACACCTGCTGATGATCACGAAGGGAAACCTCCGGTGTTCATTCCTTCCACAGCCTGCGCTATGATCACTTCAGTAATTCCGGTGCATCAGATGGCTTCTCTGGGTCATCCGACGTGGAAACAGTAAACAGAGTTCCAGTTAAAAGAAATCATATCATTACGAAAAATCCGATGGCCATCGCTGGAGCAGCAGACGCACTCAACAATCCTAAGTAGTTTTGTGATGTTGCGCAGCTGGACGGCAGCTCATCGAATGTGTGTCTCCGGGAGGTGCGGTAAATACCCACTTAAAGGCTGATACTGAGCCGATTGCCTCCTGCGTTTATCCGCCCCGATATCTCCTCCACAGCAGTGCAGTTCCCGAAGTCAATAAAATGCTTTAAGAGAAGTGCAAATGTGCTTGTTCATTAAATACTCTGAAGCGTCCTCGGAGCAGTCTGTTGCATTTGCAGATGTGTCACGCTCACTGAGACGAGATTCTTCGCCCGATGGCTGAGAGATGTGAAAGTTGTACAGGCTTTCCTGAGCGAAAAGCGCAGACAAGTACATCCAATCAAAGGAGGTAGCCTAATCAAAAAAGTTCGGCATTTAAATTTAAGATATAAGTTACTGACCAAAGTCGTTCTGCAGGAAACAAAACAGAAATGCGATTTCCAAAGCGCACAGCATCCCACCGCCGCAGGCTCATAACCTACAATATGAACCTTGATATATAAACCGCTCTGCCAGTCTTTGAGCTACAGTTGGGGCTGCCTATGGTTTCCTATTTTAATTTCAACTCTGTATCTCGAGCTAGATGGAAGTCAAACAGCAGCCGTCACTTGGAGACGTCGCTTATCCCCGCGTTATTCATGAAGGTGATGGCAGTCTTTTATTTCCCCGGTGCGTTTTCTCTCGTTTCCACACAAGTCGTCCAAAGCATTCACCAAGAGCTCAGCTCATGCGGGGTGAGTCATGAGGTTCCTATTGAACCGGTGCGATCAGAATGAACACAAGCTGTTGCTCCCGTCCAGTCCCACTAGGATTGGAGGGCGTAATGAAGCAGATGAAGGCGTCGCCTTTGGAGGACCCTCATGAAAACTTAACCACCTGTTATGTGATGATGGATATTTCCAAAACTTTCCGGAACTGACAATTTTATGGCAAAATATCAGCTTGAAGCTATAGTTTAGGGCAAAGTAATGATTATTTTTAAGCTAAATTAATCATGTATGTACTCACTAAATTAAACGGACCCCCTACCCGCAATCTCAGATAAGCCTATAGCCTAGCAGTGAAACGACATCTTTTTAGCCGAATATTAAGTTATGATTGGGGCCTATATAAGCCAATAAGCCTTGATAATATCATACAATTGGACACAAAGTCAGAGGAAATCTTCAAGGCATATTCCAGTTTCAAAGTGGTCTACCTTTTTACGCAGACTACATTTCGATTTCTCAACATTCAATAGCGCCCTCTTGTGGAACATTGCCGAAGAGTAACCAACCCTGTTATAGGCCATACTCCGTTTGGGCTTGTGAAGAAAAAATGAAAAAAAAAAAAAAAAAAAAAAAAAATACATCTTGTGTTGGGAAATTTCTGACAAACCTATTATTACATTACACCAACCTGCGTTATATTCCGAGTTCGCAGAAGACATTTCCATCTGACTGTTCAGCTGACAATAAAGTCAATTGTACCACATCGATTTCACTGCCCAATTACATAGGCCTAGTTGCTAGACAGGGTAACTTTTACTGTACAGTATGCCTACAGATGTGCAGTCCCAATGCTAAAACTACCCACACTAAAAAAAACAAATTCTTAGTGAGAAAATCTGGCTTCCAGTGGCTCAACTGTCACAATCATGGCCTACCTGTGAACCCCTTCATCCGCCTTGCCTCCCTGTCATCACATCCGCACATACCAGCGTCTACACATATACTACATGTACTATCTGCTCCTGCCTCCTCATATCTCAATTGGCGCTCATGCTGCCATGTCTCTCCTGTCATCTGCTGACATGCCCTGGCTTCCTGATTGCCGTGACCCGCTTCTCTCCTTGCTAATGTCAGGCAATTAACATTTATCAGTCTCTGAGCAAGACCTTTCCTTGTGAAGAGATTGACCTGCTCTTTTCCACCTCATCCCATCTCTGTCTCACCATGATCTTTCAATCTTTTTCTCTCCTTTTAGGCCTTTCTGTATCTATCCATCTATCTATCTATATCTACATATTTTTTTTCTCCCTTCCTCTCTTTCTCCCTCTCTCTGCCCAATTACTCACTACACACAGCAGAGTAACACCAGCAACCCTTTGGCACCATTTAAGTGGTTCAGCCATCGGTGGTGTGACTACCGTCTGTTATTACAGTGGCTTTAGAGAGATCTCATAGACTAGCTATTACATGCAAAGTGCTCATAGACCTGTGAGTGCATACTTCAGCTAGGCAGCCATACGCTTCTTATTTCCCACAATGGGCCAATTGAAGCTTTATCTGCTGTGCAAGAGTGTGTTTACCATAACCAGCACACACATCCTCAGTGTGTGCAAAATAATGAGGTGTGCGTTTTAGGGTAAAAGAGATGCTATCGCTGACAAATTGACAAAACACGAGGGTCAATGTGAACCTATTCCCATAATATCCATACAGCGGTGATGAATACATCAATGATGTAGAAAACATGCACGCATGCAGAAAAAACAAACAAAACTGGAGAAAAATGAAGAAACAGGGAAAGCAAAGCAAACATTATTCTCAAAGTGTTCATCTTACGCATAAGAAATAATGCTGACCTTTCATTCTGACGGTAAAGTTTAATTTCAAAACCCTGCCATCTCTCTCTCTCTCTCTCTCTCTCTCTCTCTCTCTCCCTCTCTTTCACACACACACACACACGCGCATGCACGCAATCACACACACACACAGATAACAATCGACAAAAACAGGTATAGAAAAGACATACACTCAGACAATTAATGACACAAACACACACACACTCACACACATATACATACAACATTCACACGGTAGCCTTAACTAGCCATTTCAAATATTTATATAAATTCTTAGCATTATAAACAAAACTAATATTTATATATATATAAAAACAATATATTATATATATAAATGACAATTATTTATAGAATTAATTTAATTCAAATACTTGAAATTACTTATAATAATAATTATCAGATAATTATAAAATATATGACACACAAAATAATAAAAATAACAAGAAGAATAATAGTCATAGTAATAATAACTTAATAATATTAGTAGTAGTAGAAATCATTATTATCATCATCATATCCCATGCAGAAATGCTTAGGGTGGGGTCTCTCAGGTCACACACCTCTCATCTGCTGGGCTGTTCTGTAGATACTTACATAATTGTCTCGGGCGGACCAGCCAGGGTAGAGCTGCATGTGGAGCTGCCGTTCCTTGCGGGCTAATTCGTAATACTTAGCTTGCTCTTCCCGAGATAAAGCATGCCACTGTTCAGTACAAGGGAGATTAGGGAAAAAAAAAAAAAAAAAAGAGGCAGTCAATTACTGGCATGCACTTTCAAGTTCCCTCCAAAGAGACGCGTGCTAGTGTTTTGCTAAAAAATCCTTTTTAACTTCCAAACGATTTGTATGGGAGGAAAAAAAAAGGGAGCGAGAGAAGGGGGAAACACGATGAAGAGATTAACATGCACAGCGAGGAAAAAAAACTTTGATTTCATATCAAAACACTGGTTCCAATTTAGCGGCGCTTTACTTCAAACTATGTCAGCGGGCAATTACCCCACACAGCCGCAAACGGCGCTTTGCTGTGGCTGGCTGCCTCCGACCGCCAGGGCTTTGGTTAAGGCATTAAACATGTTTAGCGGGTTCCAAGATTTTCCAAGTCACAGAGGGACGTGCTCCGTCACTGCAAACCGTCTATTATCTGCCACCGTTTTTTTTTTTTTTTTTTGGAAGCCAATTCTTTGGCCTGTCAGTCTGTTTCGTCAGGCTAAGGGGTCTAGGCATGGGGACACTTATGACGGAGGGCCTGGCCGTGGAGGAGGCCTCATCACGGAGGAGGCCCTGTGGTGGAGGTGCCTCCAGAGGAAGGCCCTGCGGCGCAGCAGAAGGGAGCCGAGACAGAGACGGACGCACCGGCGGATGAGACTTACCCTCCTGCCCAGGATCTGGTTGATGGCGGCGCTCTCCTTCAGCGTGCACTCGGCCACCACGTTGGCCCGCATCTCTTTCATATACAGCATGAAAGCGTTTAGAGGTTTCTTGATGTGAGGTCTTTTGGGCTCTTGCTCTTTTCTCTGTTCGTGCTGAGGTTTCCTGGAGCAGCGGAGAGGAAGAGAGGGGAAAAAGAAGCACAGACGAGTGTGTGAAAGAAGGGAAGGAAAAAGGAAAAGAAGCACGGCAACATAAGAGGGAGGAAAGGAAGGAGAAAAAAAAAAAAACACTCAACAATGGAGACGGTGGTGCTAGGCTTTGCCGCCACGGCGACGGCGCTAGTGTGAGAATGGCGAGGGTCTGTTTCCTGTCGGCCAATGGCAGGGCTGCGTGAGAGCGCTCCAGTGCCAGAAGCGGCGTGCGGCAGTCCCTTTAATCACGTCCAGTTGGGCGCTTTCATGCAGAGAGATTACTTCACCAGTAATGGCAACCAAACCATTTCCCCGCTCCCTCTCCCAGCCTAGAGCTAGCCTACAACTCCCACTGTTCATCTCACTTCATTTCTCCATCTCTCTCCCTCCCTCTCTCTCTCTCTCTCTCTCTCCATTTATTGCTCTCTCTCTCCATTTCTTGCTCTCTCCCTCAGTATCTCCTTCTCTCTTCTTCTGTGTCTGTGTGTGTGTCTGTGAGGCAGAACTGAGCCCTTGTCTGTGCTGCAGAGAGAGCGAGCTGTGAGCTGTGAGCTGTGAGCTGTGAGTGGCGTCTGGCGTGCAGGCTGGAGTGTGTGTGAGTGTGTGAGTTCAGGTATGGTGCGATGCCTGGGGGGAAATGGAGCATGAGGCCAGGGCTTATCAGCTCGCCCCGGCGCTCTTAGCTTATCACCGTTCCCCATCACGCTAATAGGAGTGGAAATTCTGAAAATGTTTTTGTTCGACCGGGGTCGTCCTTTTCTGCCTGACTGCGCACAGTAATACCTGAAGGTATGTTTGCACACTGAAATGTACTTCCTCTGCACAGGCTGGAGCCAGTGCGATTCCATCAAGGTGGTGAACGAGTAAGTGAATGAGAACAAACATATGTGTGTGTTTGTGTGTGTGTCTGTATTGTGTGTATGTGTGTGTGTGTGTGTGTGTGTGTCTGTCTGTGGTGTGTGTGTAAGTGATTGTGTGTTTGTGTCTAGTGATCGGAAATACATTGGGCTGCACAACGTGAACTGCGGACCTCGATTGCCAAAAGCAGTGTGGAGTTGTTGGTGGGGGCGGAAAGACGAGTGTCAGGACTCACATGTGCATCAGGTCGGTGTCGTGGTGGGGCTCGTGCTTGACCTGGGGGTTGACGATAGCAGGGTGCGGGATGCCTGTGGCGTGGGGGCCAGGGGGGCCTGGAACCATGTGATGGGAAAACCTGAAATGAGAGGAGAGCAACAAATGTGGTTATTTAGGTTACGGAAGGAAGGGGCCAGTCTAACCCACAACCTCATCGGAGCAGCTACACAGTGCAAGTGGAAGAGGTACTGAGACTAGGCAATGATTGCTAATAAATAAATAAATACATAAATACATAAATAAATAAATAAATAAATAAATGAGTAGGCTGGATCTCCTTACACATGAAAACAGGGAGCTTTAGCAGGAGTGGCACTGAGGATGTCTAATGGACACATGGAACGATCGTCATTATGATTATTATTGCGGGGGATTAGTGCTTATGCATGGATGCTGTGAGACAGGGCTGCTCTGCCCCATCTACATGCATCTACTGCCTTCTCTCTCTCTGTCTTTAAGTCTCTCTCTCTCTCTAAGTCTCTCTCTGTCTCTCTCTCTCTCCCCGAGTCTCTCTCTCTCTCCCTGCTCTCTCAGGACCTCCTCAAGCTCGGCCTGGGAAGCAGCTAATGAGGGCTAATGAAGTTTGCCCTGGTTGCGCACGATGCTGCTGAGAGTAAACAAGCATATAGAGCTTCCCACAGTTGCTTCATTAGGAAAATAACGAGCTCTCTCGCACAGCCGTGCCACCACTAGTCCTGTGCTGTAGGTGGGGAGAGACCGTGCTTTGTGTGGGGTTCATGTTTTGCTGTTTGGGGATTTTTTTTTTTATTTCACTACTTATTTATTTTGGGGCAAGTGCCACTGAGACTACTTTTAGTTCTGTGGCATCCGTTGTTTTGCCCCGTCCTCTAGGCTGAAAGGATGATTCAGGGTCCTGGAAGAGTCACTACATTTCCCTGTGCTGATGTGGTGCTCATCCTGGACTGGAAGTCAAGTGTCCACAATACCTCTTTACAGTATGTGACTAAATGCGGCGTTTCGTTACTTTTCAAGCATTTTTATGCATTCTTTGGGCTACAACTGCATTCGTTCCATGTTTTACAGACATCAGCCTTTTGAATTTTCGTTTTACATTAGCGATGGTCCGAACCCACAGCTCTGCACTTGAAATCACTGATCAGAACATGAACAGTATGTGGAGTGTGGCACTGCATTTAGAGCAAACGTCTCTCTTGCGGAGTGGAGAGACGCAGGTCTGTTCTGGCTCCTCAGAAAGGCTTTTGAATTTGTCCCAAGGCCGCTGCAGCGGCAGTGGTGGCGGAGGCAGCCTCTTAGAGCCAGCTCTGACTCTCCTCTCCTCTCCTCTCCTCGCTCACATCTGTCTCCACTCTGCATGCCCACAGTACCAGCGTGGCGCTGACAGGCCTGAATCGAGCCTTTCAGTTCCAGCGGCACTCGCTCTCTTTCTCCCTCTCCCTCTCTCCCCACAGCCGCGGCACCATCCAGCACGGCCCCACCGGAGACAAATTTGCTCTTGAGAGATGCAGGGGCATGGCTGTGGCCAGCGTCTGTTTGACAT
>JASCQY010000022.1:4405464-4419188 GCA_030264315.1 Sardinella tawilis
CAGGACAACAGCCAAAATAAACTCACTGACCTCCTCCTTCTCTCTCTCTCTCTCTTCTTCTCTCTCTCTCTCTCTCTCTCTCTCTCTCTCTCTCTCTCTCTCTCTCTCCCCCCTCCCTTCCTCCCTACTGCTGCTGCTGCTGTGCCCTCTGACAGAGCTTACACAGCGCCCACGCATTGTGCTGAAATTACCAAACTAATGCAGAGAGGAAGAGGAAGAGGGGGACAGAGAGAGACAGAGAGAGAGAGAGAGAGAGTGATGGGGAGATGAGAAGTAGCGAGGGATGATGGTGAGCAATCCGAGAAGGAGAAGATGAAGACGAGAGCGGAGGACAGACAGAGAAAGATGGAGGGAGGAAGAGGGTGTTGAAGATGAATGGGAGCAAGTAGGACACCCACAAAGAGATGGGGTGAGAGAGAGACTAGAGAGAAGAGAGAGGGATGGGGTAAGAGAGGGGAGAGGGATGGGGGAGAAAGAGATAGAATGAAGTAGGAAAGCAGAGAGATACACAAAATGGTGGTCACTTTATTTTGCTGTGTCAGAGTGACATGCTCCATGGTAACTTACAAATCAAGGATGGGGTATTGTGTGTGTGTGTGTGTGTGTGTGTGTGTTCACGTGTTCTGTCCATATTTGTTTACAAAAATGGCTTGTGAGGTCTTTGCAGGGTAGTGGCTGACCGAATGAGTGAGTGAGTGAGTGAGTGAGTGAGTGAATGGTAGACATCCTGGCTCGCGTTCCTCTTCATGACCGCATTTAGGCCTCCAACCCTACAGCGGCAGTGGTGTGTGACATTACAAAAACATACAGCGAGGTGAAAGGTGTGAGCAGTGGGGTGTGTAAGTCTTTGGATTCATCTCTTCTCATCCTCCTGTTCACTTCTTGGCCTTGCCCTGTGCGGCCACGGCCTCCATGGCCTTTTTCACCGTCTCGGGGTCTCCCAGGAACTGCATGGGCTTGATGGGCTTCAGGTCCTTGTCCAGCTCGTAGACGATGGGGATGCCAGTGGGCAGGTTCAGCTCCATGATGGCAGCGTCAGACATGCCTGGTAAGGGAGGGGGGTGGGGTTGGGGGATGGGCGAGTGGAAAATAGAGAGAGATGTTAGGTTTTTTTGTGTGTGTGTGTGAGTGTGTGTGTGTGTGTAAGAGAGATAGCCAGGCTAGCGCCGCCTAATGGTAATTTCATTTGCCTCCACCAAATAGTCAGGAAACTAACGATTCACTTCCGTTTGCTTTGTCTCCAATTGGTGACGGCCCAATTAGCAAACCATGCATTTTAGTGCGTACCATACGTCACGGCCAAACAGTAGCGATTGGTTGAAGTCACGACCAAACAGTAGCGATTGGTCAGATAGTATCTGCCCACAACAAATAAAACGAATCTAAATTATTCAGGATCAGACGGTATGGAACAAAGTGAAATAAGCGTCTGATGCATCAGGCTGTGCGAGAGAGAGAGAGAGAGAGAGAGAGAGTTGGGATGTTGAGTGAAATATAAACATGACATATGGGGGGCAATTGGTCGTTGTCAAACCCTTCAGAGAGCTTGTTGAGATTTTGATAGTGCCTGCCTTGTGTCAAAATGTGTGTTGTCGACTGGCTTTGCTTTTGAAAATTTCCACCCGGCTCGAACGGGAGTGCCACTCACCTCTGCACTGCTCAATACAAATCAAACTCAGCTTCTTACAGCACAGCTTTCATGGTTGACTTGAGCTATATTCTGTCAGGCATCCTTTCCCTGGAGACTATGCTACGGGACAGACTCACTCTAACACAGTGCTAGTAGACTGAGCTAAGCTAAATCGGACCCCGGTAGACTTTTTTCCGGACTGTTCCGCTCCCTATCTGTCTGAGACCTTCCAGTGGCTTGTTGACCTTTTCTGACCTTTCGCCGAAAGCTCCTGGAGGTCACTCCAATCTCTGCCAGTCTATCCAGCACGCAAAATGCATATGGATAAAGGTCACGACTGTAACGGGACTCTCAGGCCTTTTGCCTTTACCTCTCGAAGGCTGGGCGCTGCGGGGCGCTACAAGGGCTATTTATAAACGCCTTGCCATCTAGGCATGGGTACAGAACACATGGTCACATCCGCTTTACTGTACTCTATGTGTGTGTATGTGTGTGTGTGTGTGTGTGTGTGTGTGAAGAGAGAGAGAGAGAGAGAGAGAGAGAGAGAGAGAGATCACACAATTAGGAGTGTGTCCAGTCAGTCCAAACTTCTCGGCTTACACACAGAGCTAAGGTCAACCCTGAGCAGTTACATAACAGGAGCAGGAGCGCCAGGCAGGCAGGAGTGTTTCTGAGCAGCAGCACAACGTGTGACAGCTGCTGTAATGAAAACAAAGAGGCTGAGTCCTAAGCTTGTGAGATTGGGGGGATTGCAGGCCTGTTCACTGCGCTTGAGGGAGTTTAGAGAAGGCTTTTTAGTGTTTAAGTTTTGTTCTTTATTTTACTCTCCCCTTTCCAGAAGTTTCCTCATGCCAAAAGCTGAAGTACTCACTCTCCAAGTGCTTGACGATGCCACGGAGACTGTTGCCATGGGCTGCGATGATGACGTTCTTGCCAGCTTTGATCTCTGGAACGATGACATCGTTCCAGTAGGGCAGTGCGCGTGCAATGGTGTCCTTCAGGCTCTCGCAGGTGGGCAGCTCTCCAGCCTTCAGGCCTTTGTAGCGCCTCGACTGGTGGGAGGAGAGCATTACACAATCGGCCACTGACATAACAGCATGTAACTTCAGCACCTGGCTGTTCAGAGATGTGCTAGCCAGAATGAAAACCTAATAGGCTCCTTTTTTCTCACTGAAATAAGGATGTATGCATAATTATTCTCCATGCAATTTGTGCTCTCATTGTGTAATATTACGTTTCAAACTTTTTTGCCTTTTCAACTCCTGCAAAGCATTTTGACCAAGATTATCTGGCCTGTTTTGACCTGTTGTTCTGCTTGTTTTGAACTCAAACAACAAATATGGAATTGGGTATTGTGTTGCATTCTATAGAAATACAAAGCCAAGAGCAGTACAGGATTAAAAGTAGATTTTGCTGTCAGACTAGATCAGTCTCTCTCAGAGTCCCCCAGCCCGCTCACCTCACTGATGATCTTGTGGTAGGCGTGGTCTTTGTCCATAGGTGGAGGTGGGATGTCGAAGGAGCGCCTCCAGATCTTGACCTGCTCCTCGCCGTGTTTCTCGGCGGTCTCGGCCTTGTTGAGACCGGTGAGGCCACCGTAGTGGCGCTCGTTCAGGCGCCAGGTGCGGTGGACGGGCAGCCACATCTGGTCGGTGCCCTCCATGATGGTCCACAGGGTCTTGACGGCGCGCTTGAGCACAGAGGTATGGCACACGTCGAACTTCATGCCGGCATCCTTGATGGCCTTGGCACCGCGCTTGGCCTCCTCCACGCCCTTCTCGCTCAGGTCGGCGTCGAACCAGCCACAGAAGCGGTTCTCCTGGTTCCAGGCGCTCTCGCCGTGACGCACGATGACCAGACGGTGTGCAGCAGCCATTTCCGTAGAGTTGGATTAGCCGGATTCCTGTACTTCCCAAAATGCACAAAGCGGAGCCTTCCCCTGTGAACGTGCACCCACACACACACACACTGACACTGGGACAAGAAGTGAGCCCCCCCTGAGTGAGCTGGAGTCTTTTTATAGCGCAGTGGAATGTGGGCCTGCACAACACCTGCCCCCAACCAATAGGACTCCCTCAAGCCCAGACGGACAGGCGTCCCCTGCCAATGAGCGGCTTCCTTCGGAGAGCTGGCGGAACATGTCCTGGCTGGGAAGGGCAAAGGTCAGGGATACAGTGAAAATAGCAACTTGACTTTTAAACTGCCAGAGGTGGAATAAAAGTGTAAAGTTCAGAGTTAGAGGCTGAAGGTCTCTTTGTGAAGGAGAGACGCATGACAGAACTCAGCTCTGCCACTTTCACTCCCAAGACAAACACTCTAAAAGAGGCAAAGCGGAAACTAAGGATCCAACCTTCCCTCATCACATCACATCCCTCTCTTTTAAGTCCCTGCGTAAAAGACAGGGGGCGCTCTTCTGAGAGTACTGCAACCCTCCTCTTACTGTAAACTGATTGACTTTAGCTGCAGAGCGGCATCAGCCCAAGAGGTCAAGTGGCATTCCACTGGGGGCAGAGCTTCTTCACACAGACATTGATATTCGGGCAAGATGGTGCCACTCTATCCAGCAGTCACAGGACGGTCCAGTCCAAAGGACATGTCTGAGCACCTCTCAAACGCATTGCCAGGATACTGTGCAGAGAAATGCTGGTAAATCCTGCAGCCCTGGACCTACTTATTGTACGATGCACAGCCTGGGAATGACATTAGACTGGTCACATGATCTGTGTATTGTTTCAAAATACAGTTAGACAAGTTCTGAGCGTTGCCCTGCTGTGAGACAATAGCAGTTTTTGTACCAAGGAACATTCTCTCAGCTGAAGAGTTATTTTCAATCAATATGTTCTCTGCAGCTTGTGAAGTTTAATAAATTGATTCCAGTCGAAATAACGGCGCCATCCACAGACCTAATTATTCAGCACATCAATGCAGACGCACACACTCACACACGCTAAACTCTTTGTCATTTATTCCGAGCACAGATATGTATCTAAACGGATCATTTCCCTTTGTCTCGCACACGCAGTCCCCTCAGACACTGTGGGGAATGAATGAAACATCTAACCCAGAATATAAAGTAAATAAACTTTGTCTGTGTCAGATCAGGACATTATCCAGTCCGTGTGGCAGTGCACCTGATAGATGACTATTGCCTCAAAGGAAATTCTATTTGCCACAGCACCAGGAAAGGCCTGATGCAGCAGAATGGTTGTTTGGCATTAAGAACCTTAAGGCAATAACAAATGACTTCGTCTCACTGTCAGTCAAACTGTAGGCCTACACAGAATTATTCATATAGGGGAAAGCAGACATATAAGAAGAGCTATTATGAATGCCAGCTTGGCTCTCTGGGTAATCTAATGTTCTTTTGTGAGATCGAGAGAAAGAGAGAGAGAGAGAGAAAGAATGAGAGAGTCGAAGTCAGATATGGGATCCCTGCAACATGGAAATAAAAATGCTGTGCTATAAGTCAATGTCAATGTACTGTATGCTTAAAACACATTTTAAAATGACTGCAATAAACAGTGTTTATATGACATTGGATGCTGCTCTATAAAAGCTTCTGCTTGGTTGCTTTGTTCAACTGAAATAGCCGATTAACATAATCACCCCCTATCCTCTGTACCAGAGGTCTGCCTGTTTGCTCAAGCTTTCTGTATAACTTACTGTTCTTCATTACGTTAGTCAAACACTGAGTCTGATCCTAATGGATGTCCACAGTGTGTGGTTGAAAAGAGTGTCAGGGTTGGTAAAGAGCTGATGCTCTTTAATCTGCTAGTAATAGATATGCCAAGTCATTGTAGCCAAGTCATTGTAACGCTTGCACAGGGTTTTGCACTGGGCATTCATAGGCAGCATCAGCATCCTGCAACCCTCCCTCCCTCCCTCTCTCTCTCTCTCTCTCTCTTCCTCCTCCTCTTTCCTTCTCTCTCATCTCTCTTTCCTCTCCACTGAGACCGGAAGTGCTGGTCAGCAACACAAGACTGTTGACCAGTCAGACTTGTGCTACAGCAGGATGGTGTGATAATGTTTCATTATCAAGCACACAGCAACACTGCAACAAAGATCTTCGACAAACTAGTACTGCAACTCATACGCCACACTTCAGATCAGGGCCAAATGCATTTCACACGAGCTGCCACACTGACAATAATGTAAACATTTTTGCATACATACTGTACTCACAAGTACATGTATTCATAGAGAAACATCCATGCCAAGATACGGTATATATTGTACATGCATAGATATGCATACATACAGTACATACCTATATACATCCAATGCATACTGGTACATACACACATGCATGCACACAAGCATAGACTACCAGTGTACATCTATGTATCTCTACATACATAGAATAGAATAGAATAGAATTTCTAATAGCCGTGGTAAAATGAGCAAAACCCTCTTGGGGTTTATTGCCTACATTTATTGTAACCATCACAGCGAAAGTTGAACATGCTCCGCCCATTCAGTGCAACACTCTATGTACAGTAAACAGACAAACTCACACCCACTCACACATACACAAACACCAACATGTCCAACTCATACACTGCACCATCCCTCCTTTTACAAACAGACTTATGTTATGGCTTTGTTTACAGTGCTTATTGCTCTGAGGTAGAAGGTGCGTCTCAATCTATTTATCTGTTTATGAAATATGAGGTAATTATTTCAGATTCTTCAAAGACAATGCAGAGCTATAGGCTGCTGCTGCTGGGAACTCTCTCTATATGTCTACACTGCACCACTCTCTTGTCCATGGCAAAGAAGTGTGTCACGATGCAATAGGGCATTCAAGGTCTCTGCAGGAGGAGCCCAAACTGGCCAGCAGAGGGAGCGCTGCTACATTCTTAGAAATGCAGCAATGACATACCATCATTTTCCTATGGCACAATCATACACACTCACACACACACACACACACATTCCCACATACAGCCTCCTCTGCTCTCCCCTCACTGATATAAACTCTGGCATTAATAGGTGTTAAGCTCTGCAGCTCTGCTTGTTCTCAAGAGTCTTATTTGTGTGGGAAAGGCTTCATTTTCACGGTGACCTTGGAGCGGAGGTTATTTAAGGCAACGGAGAAGCAAAGGAAAACAAATCTCTCTGGGTTCAAACTGTGCCGCTCTCTTCCTTCTTTTCCGACTCTTTGTTTCGGCACCTCTCTCCATCTCTCTCTCTCTCTCTCTCTCCCTCCTGATCCTCTTCCTCTCCATATTGATCCCGCAGAGTCAGGCTTTGGAGAAGCAGGGTGGGTGGGGGACTGAGAGTGTGAGAGTGTGTGTGTGTGTGTGTGTGTTTGAGTGAGCGTGTGCGTCAGTGCCTCCCCACCTGCTATATAAGCCGAGGCGTCTGCAGCAGTGAAGCAGAGCTGAGCAGGGCTCCGGTGGACAAAACCCACGGCAAGAAAAGAGACCGAGAGAGAGAGAGAGACATAGATCACGGCAGCAGCAGCTCCTCTCCTTGCCTCCGCCGCCGCCACCATGAGTTTCGACCCCTACTACTCCCACTCCTACAAGAGATGGTACACGGAGAGCGCCCCGAGGCCCGCGCCGAGGACCCGCTCCTCCACCCGGGTGCTCTACTCCACCCACGGGAGCGCTGCCCCCCTCTCCGCCTCCTCGCGCCTCCACCACCACCACCACTACCTGTCCCCGAGCCGCGCCTCCAGCGCCGCCGCCGCCGCCGCCATGGAGATGGACCTGAGCCAGGCGGCCCACATCAGCAACGAGTTCCGGGTGGTGCGCACGCAAGAGAAGGCCCAGCTGCAGGAGCTCAACGACCGCTTCGCCGGCTTCATTGAGCGCGTGCACGAGCTGGAGCAGCAGAACCGCGCGCTGGAGGCCGAGCTCATGCTCCTGCGCCAGAGGCACGCTGAGCCGTCCCGCCTGCGCGCCCTCTATGAGCAGGAGGCCCGGCGTCTGCGCGACGCCGCCGAGGAGGCCCGGCTGGAACGCCAGGCGGCGCTGGCGGCCCGGGAGAGGGCCGAGGAGGCGCTCCACGGCCTGCAGGCCCACTACGAGCAGGAGGCCCTGGGCCGCGAGGAGGCCGAGGGCAAGCTCCTGGAGGCCAGGAAGGCGGCCGACGAGGTGGCGCTGCAGCGCGCCGAGCTGGAGAAGCAGGTGGAGACGCTGGCCGACGAGCTGGCCTTCCTCAAGCGGCTGCACGAGGGCGAGGTGAGCGAGCTGCAGGCCCAGGTGCAGTACGGCGCCCAGGTGGCCGTGGAGACGGAGACGGCCCGACCCGACCTGTCCAGCGCGCTGCGCGACATCCGCGCCCAGTACGAGCGGCTGGCGGCGCGTAACATGCAGGCGGCCGAGGAGTGGTTCCGCGGGAAGGTGGGCTCCCTCACGGAGACGGTGGCGCAGCACAGCGACGCCGTGCGGAGCTCCAAAGACGAGGCTGGCGAGTACAGGCGGCAGCTGCAGGCGCGGATCCTGGAGATCGACGCCTGCCGCGGCCTCAACGAATCCCTGGAGAAGCAGCTGCACGAGATGGAAGAGAAGCAGAGTGCAGAGATCGCCGCCATGCAGGTCAGTGGTGGTACTGCAGCTCTCAGTTAGCAGTAATGCAAACACAGTAGAGCTAACTTGTCTTGGCTTCCCATTGACAATGTATACTGAAGAATTCATTTTATATAGATTTTATATACATTTATACATATTGCATAAATGTATAAAGATATGTTACATGCTCATATTATGAATCCTAAATGTCTGCTTGCTGATGAATGCCCCATTGCAGGACACAATCGGTCAGCTGGAGGATGAGCTGAGAGCCACTAAGGGGGAGATGGCTCGCTACCTGAAAGAGTACCAGGACCTCCTCAATGTCAAAATGGCCCTTGACATTGAGATTGCTGCATACAGGTACAGCTGCTCTTAACCTTCCAGATTGCTATTAAGTTAGAGGTTGAAACCTAAAGGTTAGATCCTCAAACTGTAAACATAGTCAAATGCTTCCCAGGATGCACCTGTCTTCCTGTCTCCCATGATGCACCTGTCTTCCTGTTTCCCATGATGCACCTGCCTCTGTTTCCAGGAAATTGCTGGAAGGGGAGGAGTCCCGTTTCAACGTGGGCATGTCTGGAGGCGTGTCCAGCCTGTACTCCCACAGCCTGTCGGCGGGGCCTGTCTTCTCGCGGCCTCTCTTCTCCAGCCTGAGCTCCGGCGCCCCCTACCTGCTCAGCTCTCGCCTCGTCAGCTCCTCCTACTCCTCCGCTGATGAGGTCATCGCTGCCGCCCAGGCCGCCAAGGCCGAGGCCAGCCCCACCAAGGAAGAGGAGGGAGAGGAAGAGGAGGAAGAAGGAGAAGAGGGAAAGGAGGAGGAAGAGGAGGTGAAGGAGGAAGAAGAGAAGGAGGAGGAAGCAGAAGAGGAGGAGGAGAAGGGAGAGGAGGAGGAGGAGAAGGAAGAAGCGAAAGAAGAGGGAGAGGAGGCCGAGGCTGAGGCAGAGGCAGAGGCTGAAGGTCAGTCTGGTCTCCTTCCTGTTTGTTTGTTTGTTTATTGCCGTTAGTAACAACACACATTCAGACATAAACACAGTTTACCACATACAAATTAAGATATTTGTATATCTGAAGAATAACATTTCTGAATATTAAAACATTCTTCTGTGTTTCCTAGGAGGTGAAGAAGAGGAGCAGAAGGATGAGGGTGCTGGAGAAGCAGAGGAGGAAGAAGAGAAGAAAGAGGGAGAAGAAGCAGAGGGAGGAGAAGAGGAGGAGGAATCGAAAGAGACAGCAGAAGAGGGAGCCGAAGAGGCGGCAGAGGGAGAAGCCGAGGCCGACACCAAGGAGGAGAAAGAGGTGGCAGCCAAAGACGAGGGAGAGAAAGAGGAGCCTGCCAAGGAGGAGGGAGAGAAAGAAGAACCCGCTAAAGAGGAGGTGAAGCAGAAGGAAGCAGAAGCCAAAGCCGAGCCCAAGGAAGAGAAAAAGGCCGAAGTGAAGGAAGAGAGCAAAACTAAGGAAGAGAAGAAAAAAAGTGATGAGAAGGCAGAAAGCGAGACGGTGAAAGATGAAGGCGAGAAGCCCAAACCGGCCCCAAAGGAGGCTGCGAAACCAGAGGAACCGAAGAAAAAAGATGAGCCAGTGAAGAAAGACGAGAAGGAGAAGAAAGACGACAAAGAAAAGAAAGATGACAAAGACAAGAAGGAAGAACCAGCTAAGGGCAAAAAGTAAAAAGCACAGGATGTCGATAACTACTTTAGCCCCTTCCTCCCAGAAACCGTATCCGTATCCCGTACCTGACAACCGTATCCATATACCGTACCTGACAAACGAGTTTAGAAACGACAACTAAACCTCTGCAATGTGCTTGCAAATCTGGTGCTTCAACAATAGCCCTATTTTTCTGTGCAGTACCGTATCAAGGCACAATAAAGAACAATAGATGAGATCAGAACAGATCGTCCTCATTGTGTATAGTTTTAGCCACAGACTGGGCCCGTGACTATGACAAATTATTGTGAACCAGCTCTACAGAAACACAACCTGTCTACAGAACGCTAAACAATATGACTGCTAATGCAATAAAATCATACTGAACAAAAAAAGCTGTCCTGTGTCCTGGTCTCATTGTTCTGTCATGATGGTATTTAACATGAGTAATCAATAAGGTTCATTTTGGATGTGATACTTCAATCTACAGCAGAGATATTTAACAGGGGATCCTCAGACTTAGAACCCCACCCCCCAAAAACAGGATACAATAAACAAACATGGTAACTATAAGATATTAGTCAATTGATAAATATTACATTAATGATTTTACAAAGTACTTAATACCACTCGCCAAATATCAATATTGGCCTGGTTTAATGAGCTATGCTGCCTACCATATAAAACTTCAGCTAACATAGGGTCCCACCACTTAGCCTCTATAAGTCAAGAGGTCCTTGGCTTGTAAAACACCTGAAGACCCCTAATCAAGATTTAATACTGATAATCTATGACAAGCAATGCCAATGGTCCACATGTCCTGGGACACAAGACTTTATGACTAATAATAATAGTATTAGTATAGTATTTGATACCAAATCTCAATATCCTCTAAATAAAAGGCCCTTGGGCTCTGAGACATGTGCAGGCCTGCATGAATATAAACAAATTTCTTTCATGTCATATTATTTCTCCATAAGAATGAAGTCAGTTCTTTCATCTTCTTGTTTGACCCAAGTTTTAAACAAACCCTGACAAGTGGGGCAGAGAGAGATGCAACACTCCCCCATAAGCCTCACATACTGGGACTGGGCTAGAACAATCTGTCCAGTCCAGTCCTGGGAGAATTGGGGGAAAGTTTCGATGAAAATGGGCCAAACTGGGAGAGCTGTTGATAGTTCTAAAAACAAAACCCCTTTCTCGGACTACCCTCCTGAAATACAGTAGATTACATTTTAAAAGGATACATCAATTCATGTGAATGCTAGCCCAAACAATGACATCCGTTTTGACACAGACATATGTGGCCATTTGTAATTCACAAATCTATTGTGTCGTTTGTTTACCTGTTTGCTGGCCTGATGCTCACCCTCATCCTGGCCACCCACAGACATCTGATGACGTTCCTGGTGGCGTCCAAGCCTGCCCACTATGCGAGTCTGAGTCATCTCTTTGCTACAGCACTAGCCAGGCAGGCAGCACATAGCTGGCACGCTTCAGTAGTCATACAGAGGGAGTGATGACCATCCAGTCCTCAGCATGTATGTGTTTGTTCAGATGTTTTGGAAAGCTGCCAACTACATGTGTTGTACCTGCCACACAGAGGTGCCACTGTCTATCTGTAACCTCAGTATCTAAGGACATGTGAAGATTTCAGTTTATCCATCTGGTTTATAGAAATTCTCTCTCTCTCTCTCTCTCTCTCTCTCTCTCTCTCTCTCTCTCTTTGTCTCTCTCTCCCTCTTTCTCCATCTCTCTCTCTCTCTGTCTTTGTGTACACCATCACAACATCACACACACACCCTCACACATGCACACACCCTGAGTGTTGTTTTGAGCTGAGGCAGTCATCGCCTCGGGAGTCTCGTGGGTGATAGGCTTGGCACAGTGTGAAGCTGTGGTCACAAAACAGAAATGAAAATCTGCAGAGTGCCAGTCCTCAGTTTTCAGAACACTTTGCACTGGCACCAGTTAACATAGCAAAGCAGTCAGCATAAATATTATTGTGTACTATGTGTTTCAACCTCACATGAATAGGCAAAGGTCAGCGATAATTCAAGATAACAAAAACAGCAGAGGAGAGGAAATAGGATCCTCACATGTTAGTAGGCTATGGTCATATTTTTTGCTTGATTTGTCAGTGCTGAGCTGATTACGTGTTGTTGACACATTCTCTTCGGTGTGATCATGCACTGCCTTAATGTAATATATATAAAAAGCTCAGTCCGCTGAGATGTGCTCTGCAGTCTCTGCAGAATTAAAATCACATTCTGACCAGGAACAGCTTTGACATGTACCAAAGCCCTGAACAGGGGGTGGAAGCATAATTCTCATTTCTCATCCTTGACACAATGGCTCTGGCACTTTAAGACCAGGGCTGAGAAAAGACCCCAGTGTCCTGAGGCTGCTCTGCTTCTCTCTTTGGGATTCAGGACATACCTTGCTTTGTGGTGACAGGCACCCTGATGGGCCACTTTTGCTGTGTAATGTTTGATCCAGGCGGAAACACCAACGCTTGTATAAGACCTGCGTTTTCAGCAACTATCTGATATGGAGGAGCCTGATCTAACTGACTTTAGCAATCCTGTCTAATTAGTAGACGTGTGTAACAAACGAACTACCAATGGTAATGTATAAGATGCGTATGTAAGACAGTACTGTCTTATCTTTTAGTCATATTTATACGCATTACGCATCTAGAGAATTGCAATTTCATTTAGCCTATTCTGTTCTAAAGGCTATTTTCATTTATTCGCAGCCTGGATTGAAACGAACAGTTCAAGTGGTACCACGTAATAGTTTCTCATCCTCTATGTATGTAAATACTATACTGCAGTTCGTTTTGTTTCTAGTAGATTCTGGATACAGTAGGCTACTGCGCAATGAACTCCGATGCTTACCAATACAGTGGCAAACGATGACGTCTAGAAAGCCTGCCTGCACTGCAGAGATGCTCATCCGCTCAGCTGTTGGACAGCTCGGTGATGTTACAGGGATGACCGAATGCGTAAAATCTGCTACGCATTGGCATTGAACCTACTATTTTGAAATATCTGTTATACCTACATGTCGTACAGTCTGTCCTTGTTGACGTCTAGTTAACTCGTGATGTAAAACAGGGTATGTGCGACTGAGAGCGTTTCAGGCTACTTGACGGCATCTTTTATAATTTGAACATGCTTGGAAGATTTAAACATAGACACGTACTAGGCTATTTCAGGCGTGTGGGGTTTGTTTTCCTTTGACGTTATAAAACATTTCGTCATCTATTTCTTTAACTAAGGGCAGGGTTATCGTGCAGTGTTTATTAATACGAAAGACCAAATCGTTTTTCAAAATAAACACTTCTATACTGCAGCTGTCTAAACGCGGACAGTGGTTTTCTTGGATCTGTCAGGGTCATCTGAGGACAGGGGTACTTCCTGCTGGATCGGGTTCATCTGAGGACGTTTACTATCGCTGAGCCAATCAATACAATAGCACTGTAAGCACCTCTCTAGAATGGCTCTTTGTAAAAATAGAAAGTGAACATAGGTCCATCTCTCTAAATGCTTTCAAGCAACCTTGACTGGAAATAGATGTCTTTGACATTTTTAGCAACAGGGCTATAAATCCTGACCTAATTCATATCATGTTGGTGGAAATAGAAACCTCTCAAACACTAATATCATTAATCAATTTTCCACTCTAAAACTGCCTTCTCAGACAGGGCATTACTGAACAGAAAAAAGTCTGTATCATCACAGTTTACAGTGCATGACCATTATTTTTTTCCATATGTAGGTTGATATGAGATGTATTGTTAAACAGTTATAGGCTTAGTAGATGTAAATGTACAGCAATTATTGTAATTAAATTGGCAATTGGACATTTTATATATATATATATATATATATATATATGAAGAGTTCAGATGCAAAAGCCTC
>JASCQY010000022.1:4419225-4429225 GCA_030264315.1 Sardinella tawilis
ATATATATATATATATATATATATATATATATATATATATATATATATATATATATATATATTATTTGATAGACCCAGATATATTTATTACCTCAAAGTTGTATTGGTACCTCTTTCATATGTGTCTTTTTGGTTTGCATGATACAGTGTGTAATGAGAAAGGATATCAAAGAGCAAGAGAGACAGAAAGCCTTTTAATATGACATTTATTGAGCAAATGCTGCTGAGAAATTCATCATGATGACTAAAGACATGGGATTGCAAACAGTAGCACCTCATTTTATATTCAGTATTTAAATTCAAGTCCTCTCTAGGCATACAAGAATGTATGTGTGCGCATTTTGTATTATTTTCAGTTGCACTGGTTAGGTAAACATAATAGACAACAGTAAAAAGCATGTTTAAGGCTAGGAGTTTCTTAGTTGCTTTAGGTATTGTATGTGTATGGGCATGGGTTTGTCTTTCCAATGTCATTCTCTTCAGTAAATGTGTTGTGTTGTTTTCATTTTTGGCTCAGTTGTTGACCTCCTGTGAATTGTAAGGCTACTTCAGTTTTACCCCTACGGTCCCTGTTCACATAAACCAAATAAACATTTGATTTCAAGTACTTTTAATCACTTGCACTCTCCCATCCATACTTTGAGTACGCATGACTTGTAGTCTTTATGTCATACGCACATACGCATACACACACACACACACTGACTCTACATCTACCCCAAGCAGAGGGAGAATATTGCCTCCTTCCAGTACAAGCATGCAGACACCAAACACCTCTTTACCCCTCCCATGTACTGCAGAGAGAAAAAGAAAGAAAGGGAAAAAAAAAGAGAGAGATAGAGAGATTACCCCCCGCACACTCCTCTCCATCTGCAGCAAAAGCCCATTGAAAGCTCTCTTTCAACATGCATGTTTCTGAGGTTTTAGCTTGGACGCGTCTTATGGCTTCTCTCTAATGCTGCTTTGTCTGTTTATTCTGTTTGAGTGATTAGCATGAATACATCTTTCTAATTTGTTACGGTTTCTTTTGTTGTGTTAGTTTTTGTTTGTTTGTTTGTTTGTTTTTTTCTTGATTGCTTTATCTTCACCTTCCCTTCCTGTCTGAATGTGTGTACATGTTTGAGGGTTTTCACTCAGCCTCGGTGACTTGCTTGACAGCCTGGGAGGAGTGCTTCTCAACCTTCTTGGTTGAGACCAGCTTCTCCTGCACCACCTCTTCCACCTCCTTGACTGTCTCAGTGACGGTCACTGACTTTGTGACATGTTTGGCTCCATCCTCTCCAGTGGTGATTGTCTCCACGGTTTGGGTGATGATCACTTTCTGGCCATGATCATCTTTGACTGGGCTCTCCTCCTCCACACCGTTGGAGATGACCTCCTTGTCGGCAGGCTCTTTCTTCTCCTCCTCCTTCTTTCCTTTGTCGGCTTCCTTCTTTTCTTCCTTCTTTTCTTCCACAGGCTCGCTCTTCTTCTCTACCTTCTCAGGTGCAGCTTTGGGGGGCTCAGCTTTGGAGGCTTCCTCTTTTGGGGGCTCGGCTTTCTCCTCCTCCTTCTTGGGTGGCTCAGCAGCTTTGGGTTCCTCTTTCTTGGGGCTCTCAGCTTTGGGGGTCTTTGGAGCTTCGGCCTTGGCTGGCTCGGTCTTCACAGCTTCAGGTTTTGGGGACTCGGCCCTGGGGGATTCACTCTTGGGGGACTGGGTCTTGGGGGACTCAGCTTTGGGGGATTCACTCTTTGGAGATTCACTCTTTGGGCTCTTTGGGGCCTCAGGTTTGGCAGTCTTAGCGGTCTCTGTCTTTGGGGCTTCAGCCTTGGTTGCAGGTGCTTCAGATTTCTCGTCCTTCTTCTCCTCTTTGGCAGCCTCCTTCTCTGGCTCGGCTTTGGTCTCCTTCTCGTCACCACTGTGGGAGCCCTTGTCACTTCCTGCGTCTGATTTTGCTTTTTCATCACTAGCCTCTTCCTCCTCCTCTTCTTCAGCGTTCTCTTCTTCCTTGTCGCTTCCCTCCTTCTCTTTTTCTGGAGTGGCCTTTGACTCGGCAGCCTTGGAGCTCAGAACAGTCTCTTCTACCTCTCCTTCCTCCTCCTGAGCCTCATCCTCTCCGCCCTCTTCCTCATCACCCTTCTCTCCTTCCTCCTCTCCTCCCTCTTCCCCTCCTTCTCCCTCTCCTTCTTCACCTTCTTTCTCTCCCTCTTCACCACCCTCTCCTTCTCCTTCTTCTTCTTCATCTCCTCCCTCTTTTTCTTCACCTTCTTCTTCCTCTTCCTCAGCGGGAGCACTAGCGCTGAGCTTAGCATCAGTTGCGGCCACCACTTCCTCCTCCTCTGCCTCAGCCTCTTCCTCCTTCTCCTCTCCCTCTTCTTTCTCACCCTCATCTTCACCAGCTTCCTCACCTTCCTCACCCTCCTCTTCACCTGCTTCCTCGTCTCCACCTTCGCCTCCTCCAAGAGCAGCAGACAGCTCATTGGCTATCTCAGCCAGGGCCTCGTCCATTTCAGCCTTTTCATCCTCAACACGGGTCTCCTCGATGATCTCCTCCACAAACTTGTGCTGCACTTTCAATTTGGGGGGCTCACTTTTGACCTTGGAGATCTTGGTGGTGACAGATTGACGGTAAGGGTAGGTGCTGAAGTGTGTCTCCTCCCCCTCTAGAAGTTTTCTGGATGATTAAGAACAGAGATTTTATTTCTATTTCACATCTGTAGGCATTTGGATATTTTTTCACATTTGTGTTGCCTTTTTATATACCCACCCCACCCCCAAAACTATATGAATGCATATAGGCTAATTCATCATCATAAGTTTATTTACCTGTACGCAGCAATTTCTATATCAAGAGCCATCTTGACATTGAGTAGATCTTGGTACTCGCGCAAGTGGCGAGCCATCTCCCATTTCGTGCTCTTCAATTCATTGTCCAGTTGATTGATTGTTTCCTGTGTGGTAAAATGAAAATGACTATGATGAACTGAAACATTGAAGCAAGCAAATCTTAAGAATCAGAGCTGATGAATGAAGGTTCCATTGTTTTAAACCTCTCTGACAATACAGCAATGGCTACCAGTGTTTCCAATCATGCCTCATTCACACATACTGTACATGCATCAGGGCGTGGTTCTACCACACATCAGGCTCATACCAAGACGTCACTCGTTTATCCAAACAGAATACATTTCAAGAAACTGTAGGCTAACTTCCATGCTGCTTAAATGTATTGTTATGAAAAGTGTCAAATGCTATTATTGTTGTTTGTTTTAGGTTAAAAAAGCTTTCCAGTGAAAACTGTTGCTTCGTCGATTGTGCCTTTTTTGCTTGAATTATAACTTTTACCATATTATTAGATTTTTCTAATAACCTTTTCCTCGCCCCAAAACTCTATTCTGACGCATTAAAGCGATTTGCAGGTTGCTGGTGATGTATTCTATTTCAAGGGCAGCCAGTGGCACGTCTGGTATTCCTCCTTGAAGTCTAGTGGGGTGATGTGAGGACGCAGCCAATCCATACACTCAGCTGCAGTTCTGACTCAGCAAGGAAAAAAACAGGGGGGTGATTGTGTCTGCTTCGCATTGCCTCTAACCCCCTCCACTCCACTTAGGCGAGTCCTTCAATTGTTCACTGGTATTACCCGTCGTTGTGTAAATGGCTGGGTCCCACATAATCTGCCTCTGCTGTGCACTTGTTAGAAATAGATACAAAATGCCCTCAAGCAAAATCCCTTTGCGCACCTGTGTGTGGTTTCAACTCTGTTTGTCTTACAGGCAACTGTGAAGCAATTGCATATAGGCTATGGATTAGCCTCCCACTGTGTGTCGGTCAAAAACAGAGGAAAAAGCCTAATAAAATCTGTCGTTACCTAGGCTACATATCATAATTCACATAATGCACTTGCATTGCGTAGAATGAACACCGGAAACGTTATTAGCACTGCATATCCAATTATGCTTTCGCCACACACATTTTTTACTAATCAATAAAAGCCAAGATGAAGCTGCGATTCTAACGCAGACAATACATGACGCACTTTGGTGTCTTTCATATCCAAACATACAGAAAGTTAAAATGAACAAAGAACTGTAAGAGCTATTGTACTTTTATACGTTTCACCCACCTGAAGGCTGGCTAGGTCACTGTTGTGGCGGTCCTCGATGTCAGTGAGTTGTCTTTCAAGTGATTCCTTCGTGCCTCGGACGGATTCGAGTTCGATGGTCTTGGACTGGAGCTGGCGGCGGTAGTCTGCGATCTCATCCCGGGCAGATTTGATTGCGTCCTTATTCTGTTCTGCTGCTTCATTCAGCTTGGAAAACTTGCACATAAACCAGTCCTCAACCTGCTGTAGATTTTGGGAAGAGTGCCCTTCAAGCTGTGAACGAATCTCCCGGAGTGCTTCGGTGAGATCGGTCTTCTGGTAGTCCCTCTTCTCTAGACTGATCTGAGACTCTTGAACTTGGGCGAGCAGCTCATTCACCTCTTCTTCGTGGTTGTTGCGGATGAAGGCAATCTCATCCTGCAGTGACTGAACTTTTTTCTCCAACTCTGCCTTCACTAGAGTCGAATCTGTCATGTCCTTCTTCAGCGCACGGATGATGGCTTCCGTCTCCTCTCTGATACGGGCTTCCTCGTCAAAGCGGTCCCTTAGCCTCTGGATGTCTTCCTCGATGTGCTCCGTGTCCAGCTGAATTTGCGCCTTTTCGTGGTGGATCTGCTCCAGCATGGAACGCAGTTCCTGCAGCTCCTGATCGTAAACATCACCGAGTTTTGACTGCGACGCTTGCCTCTGTCGCAGTGCCTGGATCTCCGCCTCAATCTGCCTGTTCTGCTGCTCCAGGTAGTGCACCTTATCGATGTAACCGGCGAAGCGGTCGTTGAGCCCTTGAAGCTGTTCCTTTTCGTTGGTGCGCTTGTAGTCTCCGTTTAGAATTGATGTCTGGTTGTAGTCGACACTGTCGGCGGAGCTGAGCACAGTGGAGCTGTAGGCTCGGGCAACCGGTGTGCCGACGGTCCTCTTATACGTTATTGTGGAACCTGGACTTGCACGGGACCACGACTGGGAACGATACCCGCTTGAGGGGGAGCCGCTGGAGCGGACGTAGGTAGTCCTGGAGTCCATCATTCTCCGACTCCCTATAGGGTCCATCGGGTAGCTCATCCGGGCAGGCGGGGGGTGAGCGTGCAGATGACGGGTACAGTGTGAGGTGGAGGCGTGTGGTGTGTTCGTGTGTGTGTGTAGGTGCGGGGTGTATGGCTCTCACAGCACCAAGAGTTCTGACGACCTGCCTTTTATATCCGAGACGCAGTCGCTAACGACTACAAGCTTTGCCTTGACTGGACAATTGATCCGTCCAAGTAGGAGGGACCCTTCTCAGCCCCCACTCACGTTCTGTATCAGTGGATCAGGATACCGGTCAAATACAACACGTGGGATGAGTCTGCACTGGTTCCTAGTGAAAAAAGCTAGGAAAATAGGCACTAATTTCAAATGACTCAAAGCAAATAAAGATGCAGATTCATTGCATCCAGCCGGTGCGAAAGTGTTGAATTTATTTGAACAACTTGATATATTTGAACAACTTTGCTCCAAATTGGCCCCTTGTCTTATAAGCTGTTGATGTTTGATATTTTACTATACCCTAAATCGACTAAAGTAGCAAAAAAGGATGAAGGAAACCCAGAAATAATTGTTAAAAGGTGTATTAGTCTGAAGTTATTACCAATTGTTTCATTCCATTCCATTTATAGTTTTTCTATTTAAATGCAGAGCTGCAGCTCGACGATATAGGAGGCTTGAATGGAATTGAATAGTTTTCAGCACCATGGACAGCAGCGGGCATTCTCCGAAACATTTTCATTTGATCACATATCCGACAAGAGATTCAGCTGTTTTTACTCTGATATTGGACAATTTCTCTCTCTCATTTAACAGCCAGAAATGTAAATACCAATTAAATAATTACCGGTATGCTACTTAAAATAAATGACTGAAACAGTAAAGATTAACCTCAGGTTTAACAGTGCCCGCAGGATTTATCTCTGTGTTAAAAGAACTTTGCATGTATCCCTGCATTCGATGGAACCAGATCTGTAGACTTTCATTCAATATTATTTTAAAGACGCTGTACATTGTATTTTTGTTCTAGACTAGGTTATTCTACATAGTCGAAGGATACAGTCTTCAGTCGATTTAAATTTGTATACGTTTTATACTGAAAACTGAAGCATGCAACTTCAATGTTTTTGTTCCACACCTTTTTATTTGCTTTGATATTGATATCAATATTGATTAGAATTGATTGCAATGATCTCATATGCTATGATTTGTTTTTGGATATATTTTTGAGAAAAAAGGAAAGGCAAGGATATATGAGGTCGTTGACTACCTGATCTCAGTATGTGTCCCTGCGTGTAATTATATTTTAGTCTGGGAGACTGATTCTAATCTTGTCTTTGAAATAAAAAGTCGGCCGATCCCCTGGTCGTTTAATTAGTCTGCAAAGCTGTCTGATGGATTGGCTTTTTAAATGTAGTGCAGTTGGTGAGGCCTCTCTGTATCACTGCCAGAATTATGAGGTTCCTACCGCAGTGCCGACATGTCAGAGGAATATTACAAACTGCAAGGGTTAAAAATAGGCTATAATTTTTAATAGAATTTCAGAATTTTAATACTAAAACGACAGTTTCTGCATAAATGTACTTTATGCTATATTATAGTATATTTTAGTCATTAAATGGAAAATTATTTTCTCCCATTATAACTTTTTGGGTGCGCCAGAGCTTTCTCAAACATCGCCTAGCGTGCATGCCGTGCACACGTGTGCCACCTAACGGTCTATCAGCGGGTCTCAGGATGGAATTCCTTACAATTATGTCCATATGAACAGTGTTTGGATAGTAGTTGGAATTACAGGTGGCTTCCTGATGCATTGTTACTGCCACAAAAGTATAAATGTTCATGTGACAGTAAATGTTACAGTAAATTTGTTTTTGTCCACTATAGGTGCAGAACACTTTTAATCACACTGAGAGCCCCTGTCAAAGGGAGGAAGGCTGTCAATCCCTGTGAAGCATTGCTGCTGCTGCTGCAGTGTGATGTCACAGAGGGCTCCTTGGCTGCAGATTCTGCAGGTAATGCAAGAGCATGCCCTGCAGATTAGACCCCCGGCGCCTGGAGAATTGAAAGTGCAAACACCGGCAAAAACTGCAACAAATGCATCCGATTCTGACTGAGCTCGCCATGTGGGTCCATTTAGCCATTCCAGAGCAGAAATGAAGTCAAATGGTGCTGGTCACCTTCAGAATCACCAGAAAAAAAGCAAATTAATTTATCGCTAGCCGGGAAATGAAATTAGACATTTGCCATTAATCACACGCCCTATTCTGTTATCCCTCTGTTTATTTATTTATTTATTTACACCCCCTCCCCCCCCCCCCCCCATCCTCAACAGTTAGCGCCTGGCTAGCGTGCCTAATGCATTTATAGAGATCAGCCAATTTTAGATCAGTGGCCTAAGCGGGTGCCCAAATGCATCTCATTCTCTTATTCCTCCCCTCACTCTGTCTTCCTCTCCCTCTCTCTCTCTCTCTCTCTCTCTCTCTCTCTCTCTCTCTCTACTGAGGAGATAATGAATTCAAAATGGAGAGAGCAGAGGAGGTCAAATGGCTCTCCTCTCCAGCCCCTTGGGAGTCAACAAAAGGATGGCCTTCTCAGCAGTTAGAGTTGAGTGTGTGTGTGTGTGTGTGTATATGTATGTATGTTTACACTAGTGTGTGTGTGTGTGTGTGTGTGTGTGTGTGTGTGTGTGTATATGTGTTCATACACATCCTCGTGTGTATATATCCAGTATGTGTGTTTGAGAGTGCTCTCGAAACCCTTGCAGTGCCCTTGAACAGTCATGCATAATTGCCTTTGAACTCCATGCCACCAGACTGCTGATGCTCCCCTTGTCCTCTGCTGGCTGCCTGCTTGGCTGGCTGGCTGAGGAGCTGAGCGGAGCGGATCGGGGTGGAGTGGAGCAGAGTGGAGCCATGTCCAAGGCAGCTCAGCACCGTGTGTAAATCAGCCGAGCAGAACGGCAGGGCCAGGCAGAGCTGCAGCTCAAGGTGCTTTTGGGCGGGTTGCAGTGGGTGGAGAACTGCAGATGGGAAATGTGGCCAGAGGATTACAGGTGTCTCTTGTTTCTGCAGTCGTCCAGCTATCCAGCCTCACACACTTACACACATACACTTACACACGTACACACACACACACACACACACAGATGTGTACATGTTTGACATGCTATGGGAAACCTGCATTCAAATTAGACTTTAATGTATTGAATGTATTTATATGTGTTGATTTGTGCTAAAGCTGTGTATGTATGTATCTATGTGTGTGTGTGTGTGTGTATGTGTGTGTGTGTGTGTGTGTGTGTGTGTGTGTGTGTTTGTGTGTGTGTGTGAGTGTATGTGAGTGTATTGGTGTGTGTTGTGTGCAGATGACTCTAGTACACTGGAACTGATATCCTGCAGAGCAAAAGCATGCAGAGTATTCTAGTCAGGTTGCTGCAGGCTTCACTGGCTCCTCCTCCACTCAGAACATATGGAAAATATCCCAACTCAGGGCCCATCCCATCTATTTTTAGCCCAGCGAGAGAGAGTGAGAGCAAGAGAGAGAGAGAGAGAGTGAGAGCAAGAGAGAGAGAGAGAGAGAGAGAGCAGCTTTTTCCCAGACCCAGAGATTGTTGTTTGGTGGCAAAGACTTAAGAGGCCTCCTCCACTCCCAGATTCCTCTGCTCTGTGCCTTTGATCAGCATCTTTGATCACTTGTCTGTCTCGGCTGTCTCACAGGCTGCCTTATGGATGCTCCTGGTGAGGCTCCTCCCTGCCCTGCCCTGCCCTGCCCTGCCCTGCCCTGCCCCGTGCTGTGCTGTGCTGCCTTGTGCTGTGCTGTGCTGTGCTGTAGGCTAACCATGCTGTGCTACCTAGTGTTGTAGACTAACTGTGTTATGTGTCCAGACAGAAGAGTGAGCAGAGCACCCGGCGTCAGCGTTGCTTTCCGCATCACTCAAGGACGCACACAGACTCGCCCCCTCTTGCAGTGTCACTCTGGAACACTTCTGTAGTGGCCTCATTAACTCCCCGAGATGATGAGGAAGCGCTGGGTGAGCTCTTAGCGAGGGTGTCGGCCAATACAGCCTGGGAATTGAAAAGCAAGAGGAGATTAAAGCAGCCCGGCTTCATGCTAACACACTCATCAAGTTTACAGCCTCAATCACAGGAAAAGAGACATTTACGATGGCCATTATTTCCAGAGAGGGAAAGTATGGCAAAGCAAGCAATTGTCTGGTGCTAAAATGAGAAAAAATGACACGGGGGGAAGAAAAAAATCTCTGCAGTAGATGGAGAAAATAGATCAAGTACACATAAGAAAGTATACAGCAGATGAAGATTAGATATAGGCTGTACAGGCCTCTTTGATGTCAAACTATTGGTGGCTGAAATTTTAAAGTTTAAAAAGTTTAAGAATATATGAGAAAAAAAAAATGTTAATGGTAGACCAACTTCCAGCTGAGATATCTTGTATTCAGTACCTCACATGTAGTATGACCTATTTCTCAGACTTGGGGAAAAGTAGTGCTCAAAATATAAAATAAAAATGTGAGATGAGTGTGTGGACCACTGGCTATTTCTCTCTCTCCGTAACTCAAATCCCAGTTGGATCGCCTCAGGGGCTTCCTCTCCGCATATACAACAACATGACTCAGCAAAAAAAAAAAAAAAACCTGAGCAACATAATACAGAATGTCTATGGCTGCCCACTGACAGTGTGAAGACAAGCTGGCGTGATCTGATCTCCGGGGGTGGGTGTGTGTGTGTGTTCCGTGTTCCGTGTTCTTTGCATGGGTTCTGTGGTGGAACCGCAGGGGGGGTCACATGAGGTGGGAGTTGTGCAGGGCGGAGGCAGATGCACTCGCTGCACCCGTGCCAGTGCCCTGAATGAGACTTACGCTGCCAGGGCTGCATAATTCA
>JASCQY010000022.1:4555082-4578411 GCA_030264315.1 Sardinella tawilis
CTGGCTCCCCCCCCCCCCCCCCCCCATACGTACAAATGATGTGCTTTGGAACAGCAGCTGTAGGCCAACCTTGGTTGTAGCTGTTCACTGTTTTGTTTTTTGGAATTTTTCATTTTCCAGAACTAAAAAAATGTTTCAGTTTCATGGCAGATGAATAGTGAAGCAGCCAAGTGCAGTCACTGGTAAAGGTAAAAAAATAAGGATTTATTTGTCACAATGCCACTGAAATGTTCTACTGAAAATTGAGAGGACTGAGTAATGTCACAAAGTGAGACAGAGTTTTTTTTTTATCATTTATTTGTACACCATGAAGTTTGATATTTATGATGAGGAAGATGCATTTTGTGATTTATGTGAGTTATCATGTAGCCTACAATATATTGTCATGTAATGATAGTAATAATAATACACTTGTATCATAAAAATATATAATACCATTGTATCTATTAATTTGTAATTATCTTAAGTCGCATATTTTCATCCTAAGTTTTAAATCACTGCATTGAAACCTCGAAACAATGTCATGTCAACATATGCTGTAAACAAATGCTGATTAATTGAGCCCTATCATTTCTTTTCTTAATCTATCTGATGAACAATGAATTTCATGGTCTGCAAAAATGACATTTTATTATTTTTTTAAAAGCGCTTTGAAAGTCTTTGTTGAAATACGCGTATATTATAGGGTTTAGGAGGGAGTTTGAATACCCGAGCCAGTTGATCACGTCGCGGAGCCATGTCGGCATTTCACATCTTGGACAGAAGGGCACGACCAGCGCTCTAGTGAAAAAGGGCAACCAACAGAAGATGAATGTACCCATGATAATACCGAGTGTCTTCACAGTTTTTCTCTCCCGTGCCAGCGCAATTTTTTTCTTTGCCTCGGTGTTCTTTTCGTGCCTGTTCTCAAAGGCCGGGACCGACTGGGGTGTGTTGGGAAGAGGAAGGTTGTTTTTGGAACTGCTGTGTACTTCAATGATCTCCAAAGACTCGCCGTCTTCGGCGTGCTTCACCGCGCCATTTACGCACGAGGTCGGTTGGGGTTCCACACTGCTTTTCCAGTTTTTGCCTAGCTCTCCCTTTGGCTTCTTGTGAAAAAGTGCCGGTGACACTGTCAAACATTTCACTTTCTTCTTTTCAGTTTTGCGGACTGTTCTACGAATACGGAACCTGGCAGCTTTGAATATTCTTCCATACAAGACCAGCATTAATATAAGCGGGATGTAGAAAGCGCATGAGGTGGAGTAGATCGTGTACCACGGATCTTCATTGATCACGCACACCTGCTCCTCAGCCTCCGTCTGAGACTTCATGATAAGCATAGGTGGGATTGATATGCAGAATCCCACCAACCACGTAACGCTGATTAAAATCGCAGCCCGTCTTAGTGTCCTTTTCTTCATGTAGTCTATAGGATCTGTTATTGCCCAATACCTATCCAGTGCTATTGCGCACAGATGCAATATGGATGATGTGCAACACAAAACATCTAAAGAAATAAAAATATCGCAAGTTACCTGCCCCAAAGTCCACTTGTCTAATACCTGATAAAGTGCTGCCATAGGAAGAACCAGTACAGACACCATCAGATCTGTGATAGCCAAAGACCCGATGAGATAGTTTGCGACGTTTTGGAGAGATCTTTCAAGCGCAATGGCCGCCACAACACATGCGTTCCCAAAGATGGCGCAAAGGATGAGCGCGCCGAGGAAGAATGATGTGGAAATCTGGTAGCTGAGTGACAGTTCGACACCTGCCGTCGAGTTCTCGTCGAGTCCATCCGTTCCGTTGTACGGGAAAAGCATAGATGTATTGTTTCTGTCATCCATGTCGTGGGAAAGCCTTAGTGCTTGGATAACGGACACTTGGCAACTCCATCTATCTGCCGGAGCGCAGTTTTGGGACAGGAGAGATGCGTGTTTGTGTAGATATTCATGGAGGCATGAGAGTCTCTGAGGGCGGATGATGAGGAGGGTGCATTTATACTAGCTGTGGGTGAAACGTCAGTTACCTGGAAGGGCGGAACTGACTCCGCTTACCCGCAGTATTTAGGCTCAAGTCTGTGCCATTTCATGAGGAAGAACATATGTCTCCGCTCTCCGGTAGCCTATTGCCTAAAACATAGCAATGTCTGCGATTTGGAGCGTCTGAGATGAGAAGTTTTAAAAATGTAGTTAATGAAGTTGATAGGCAAACTAAAATAATCATATATGCCTACACGTAGAGCCTAAGTAATAATGTGTCAATCTAGCCTATGTAATCTGCAATTTAGATACTTTTTTATCTGCTTGTATGTATGTATGGAGAAGGGTAGTGTCTGGTTGTTGGTGATGGAATTGCGTGGAGGCAACACACCTTTCTCCTTTACTCCCACCCTGTTTCAAAAAGGTGTTTTACTGCCATCTGGTGTGGGCTAGGATCTGTACCCGGAGCAAGTCCCGTTTCGCAAGTAAGCCTAGTAAAAGCAAACACAAACGGACAGGCCCACATGAGACATTTAAAGTAGCTGTGTTTTAATCATACGAAACAGCACAACAGTTTTCATCAATATGCATCATGCTTTGTAGGGTTAGCCAATCCTTATACTACCAGACATCTTAAAAGCTCTCTGTCTGCTTTGGTCAAACAAAGCTACCACAACTGCTTATGAATTACTCAAGAAAATATCCTTTTATAAAAATGACTGAGTTAGCCTATAAGGTCTTTATTGATTTGTGCCTCACCTTCAGTAGCCAAGTTTTTGGCTATCCTATGCCCTGTTTGACTTTTTCGTTTTGTAGGCCTACATATCGCTTTCCGTAGTACGTTGACGTCATAACTCCACAGTCGCGTGTTCACGAGAAGCCAAAACAAACAGGATGAACAGAGGTTTCAAATCAGGTTTTCAATCTTTCTTAATATTTAACTAGATTTAAGCAAAAGTTACATATAGTAATCTTGAAGGTGTATTCCTAACAAGAATAACATTTCTCACAACTCAGTGTGGTCAGGGAACTAAGACGCGAAATTACTAGCTAGCACGCCTTCTGTTTATGGAGAGTCCTTCTGTTAATGTAGAGTCCTATAGCAGTCTGCATTCGTAAGAATAACGTTAACTATTTAAATAACAAAACAGTAAATGGTTTTAAACAATCAGAAAGGTCAGTCTCGATTTAACGTTTCTGTTGGTGTATGAAAAGTATCGTCTGTGTTCCAACTAGCCTGTAACGTTACACACTAAGTTACGAAGTGTCAAATCATTTGAATAGCTCTAACTAACCCCCTTGGTTTGCATATAGAACGCATTATCAATGACTTAATGCCACATAGATATCATTCAATGTTTGGCTAAGTAACTTTACATTTGCAACATGAAGCATTTTCACTGGGATGTTATTTCGCTGCGGTTCTCAGTAAGAATAGACTGTGTTCATTACAGCGCTTGAAGTGCCTCTCATGGACGGAGCGTGGGATTCGCCTGCCTGCCCTGCTGCTTTGACCATCCTTCGCTGCAGGAAATGCCGAAAATGTCTTGTGGAATCATCCTCGTTGCTGTCTGTGAGTAGAAAGCTTCCACGGGTCCAAGAGGGTTTGGCCTACCGAGTTTATATTTTGAACGTCATAGCTTGTTATTGGTTATTTATCAAGGCAAGATTGAGTTGACTGGGTCAACTGTAGCCTACCCCTACTTTTCCTAGTCTAATGTCGGTAATAGAAAAGTTTTATAACGGAGCAGTCTGTAGCCTACAGTTCCGGTATAATTGATCTATATAGTTCAGTGTTGACATTATTTACTTGAACTGAATAGAAGTCACATTGAGGTCAGTAGAGAGCCATATGAGAACCGTAAACTGAATTTGAACTCTGTAGATAGTCTACTCATTGATTACCTCATGACCTTTGTCTCTAGTCTGGAGATTCTGCTGAGCTGTCCACATGCAGCGTATGGCACATTCATGCAGACACTTTACCAGATTGGATTCAGTCAGCTGTCCATCAGGTGAGCTGCACTCACACTTCTGATATACAGTATTTTCAAGTGGTTACCACTGTGCAGAGATTTCGCTTATACTGATAAATACACTGTTTCTCCTTTAACTCTAAAACTAGAATTGTGGGACAGTCATTCAAAGTCAGCTCCCCTGTCTTCTCTCCACAGGCCAGGTGGACAGTCGGCAAGCTGAACTGCCCCTTCTGTGGTGCTCGCCTCGGGGGCTTCAACTTTGTCCACTGCTCCCGATGTCCATGTGGCCTGGAGGACGTGGTGCACGTCAGCAAGAGCCGCGTGGACCACGAGAGCAAGTGTCCCGTGTACCCCGTCAGGCCCTTGAGGGCGCGGGGGAGGGTGGGCAGGACAGGCTCCCAGGATGAGCTGAGAGACCCAGAGGTGGAGCGGGCGGTGAGGGGGAGCGCAGAGGGCTGCCTGCCTGATCCACAGTCCTCTTGCCCAGCCATCCTCAGGCTGATCGGCACCTCCACTCCCATCACGCCCCCCCAGCGCCTCGGAGCCGAAGCGGAGTGGACACACGGTCAGGCCACGCTCACCGACGCCTCGTCGTCTCAGCCTCTGTCTGGCTTCTGCGGAATATCCGGCCTTTCCTGTTTCGGGGAGTCCTCGCTGAAGCGTCTCCTGGACCTGGCCGAGGTCCAGACGGTGGGGGTGGGCGAGGCGGGGAGGCCGAGCTCCCGACAAGAAACTCCGGCTCAACTGGTAGGAATAAGCCATCCCCTGCCCCCGGCACTAGAGAGTGCAGAGACCGCGAGCGGGCATGCTGACCAGCACGGCCCCTCAGAGCTGCCCACTCCTCTCCACTCAGGTCCGCAGCAGCGTCCAGAGAGGCCTGCTGGCCATGCCACACTGCCAGAGGTGCTGCTGCATGAGGCAAGCCACCTGCCACCCAGGCCCAGAAGCAGGGTCCCCTCAGACAGAACAGACGCAGAGGGGGACGGGGACGGGGATGGGGATGCGGAAGAGGATGAGTGGGCGGTGGCCCTCGGGGGGCACGAGGGAGAGGAGGAAGAGGAGGAGGAGGATGTGGATGTGGCTCGGCAACCACCCAGACAGACGCGTGCGGCTGGCGAGTGTCAACTGAGCAAGAGGGAGAAGAACCGGCTGAAGAGCCAGCGACGCAAGCAGAGGAGGAGAGAGCGCTGGCTCCGCAGTCAGCTGGAGGAGAACCAGCCGGTAAGAGCACACAGATACCAAACATGGGGGGAACGACACACTGTGTAAATCATGTGGCTCTGGTGGTCTGGTTACTCTCTATGTAGGTGTAGTTTGTAAAGGTAGAGGCCGACACTCTTGGCACTTTGTCAGATAAAGCCATTGCATCTTGGTGGTGCAGTCCTGTTTAAATGATGCTGCTATTTGGATTAAAGTTCCATGTATGTACACGTGCATCTGTTTAATTGGCACATGCTTTCCTTGTCATATAGGCTCATATATAAAACATTTCGGAGGCAATGGCAGACTTTCTTTCATGGGACTTTATGGTCTAGCTTTTATGATAGTTTTGCAGAGCACCAGATACCAGATTCAGCTGCAACTACTGTGAGGGCTGAAAGAAAAACAAGGCCTATCTACAGATGCTAGGCTTATCTGCAAACTACTGAGGCTACAGTGCACTCGGTTACCTCAATGCTGCCTGATCGACCCAGAGCATGTCAGTGCATTTGCCCTGTCAGCAAGGAACGCACTCTTGTTTTGCTTTGGATAAGCTCTCCAAGCCAGTCAAATAAAAGGCCTGGTAATTAGACATGTGAACGTTGGCCCCTGTGAGGACTCTCTCTCCTTGGCCTACATACAGTACTGGTGCACTCCCTCATCCACTGGGCACCTGAGCACCTGGAGCGCTTCTCAGCAGGGGAGACGCTAGCGTGGCTGACTGACTTCAGCACAGTGGAGATCATTGATTATTGATCGATTGAGTGAGTGAGGACACGGGCTCCCACAGAGGCACATAGAGGGGGAGACGGAGAGTGACAGAGCGACATGGGCGATGGCGTGCAGGGCAGGATCACGGACGGAGGGCCCCAGGGGGAGATGGTGCAGTGGGAAGCCCAGAGCCAAGCCTCTGCCTGGGGAGCTGAATAAGGTGGGTGGCTGGCTGCTCTGCACAGCTGTTCAGGTCCCAGGAAACAACTGCCAAGCGATAAATGCTTTGGCCCTCTTGAAGAGCAGCTGTGAATTGCCTCAACTGTTATTCTGTGAAGAGGAAAATTTAAGCTGTTTAAGTCTCCATTTTGAATGTGTCAGAAATGGAATATTTGTAGTTTTTTCTGCCTATGTTTACAGAGCAGATGCTTGGCTAATTGAATCATATTTAGCAAATTGCAGGTGTATCCTAAAAGTATGACCGTAAATGTGGTCCTAAAAGTATATGTGTTTTGATGACTGCAAAGAAAGTTGGAACTCTTCACACTTTCCTACTGAGCAGTTTGGGAATGTGCCCAATAGTCTGGTCTAATTATTTATTTAATTCATGAATTTATGTTTATCATCTATTTTGTTGGGAAAATAAACAAAGTTCAGCTTGGGCTGAGAAACTGTTGAGCTGCACATCAGTCAGGAGAGAGAGAATTGAAACCCAAATTCCCCGCCGCGAGCTGGTAAACACAAAGCCATTAGCAGAGAGTTCCTCTTGTGATTAGTGCTGTTCGAGTTTTGGAACGCTAACCCCGCGTGCACTCTCAAGGGGGCGAGAGCCCAGCCAACACTCTATCTGTCTGCGCTGATGCTGATTGGAGTAGCTCTTGTACCGACAATCCACAGCGGGACAAACACTGCCGAACGCGCCGCTGCCAAGTCGTTCTTTTTTTTTTTTTTTTACGGCGCAGCCCTTTAGCGCCATGATTCACTTCTCACTTCATTTCCCCGCGACCACACAGCCATGCATTTTTCAAATGAACTCTCCCAATCCTGTAGGGGGCCTGAGTAGCGGCTCATGAATGGAGGCCCGTGTCCTCGCCTGAACTAGAGGGGCTGAGAAGAATGACAAACGAGCCCGCTAGCGCAGTCAGAGATGTCAGAGAGGTCATGGAGCTCAGAGCTTTTAATGGCTCTATTTGATGCTTTTGGGTTACTGAAGGACAAGGTGCCTAGCAAGAATGTATCACAGTGGGAATGTCTTTGACGTCCCAGAATTGACACTTTTTCTAACCTTTTATTTTAACCTGTGAAGCTATCTAAGCTAATAACTGACTTTGTGTATGCATCTCATTGCCCAGTGCATTTGCTTCAGAGCTTCAGACAGTGTGTATGTGCTTGTTTTTTGATATGTTTGCAGCCCTAATCTCATTTTGATAGCAGGTACAGTACAGGATGTGGAGTTGCAGTCTGAGGAGTCTGAGGGTTAGGTAAGCAGGTGCTCTGGCCAATGCATCACTTGCCTTGATTCTCTGATGCGCAGGGACTCACGCCCCCGGGCAGCGAGGATGAGGAGGAGCGCGAAGGCCACACCTGCGCCGTGTGTCTGGACGTCTACTTCAGCCCCTACATGTGCCAGCCCTGCGGCCACGTCTTCTGCGAGCCCTGCCTGCGCACGCTGGCCAAGAACCGGCCGGCCAGCACGCCCTGCCCCCTCTGTCGCACAGTCATCTCCCACGTACTCTTCCAGAAAGGTCCGCAACCGGCATACAAGTTAAACACAAATAATATAGCAGCCTAGTGTGATGTGCTGTAGTAGGACAGTAGTAGTACTGTAGGTACAGTATAGTTCTTGCTACTGTGTTGTGTCTTTTGAATTTTGCCGTTATTTCATCCCGTGTCCTGCTACATCAGCTAATACGTTCACAAACTCATACTTGTGAAGAGTCAGTGAAATTGCCAAATAATAACTAATAATAAACTCTGACACCAAAATGTCTGACTTGCTTAAATTTAGATTTAAAACATCTTTTTTCCCCCCCACAGTTTTAGAAAGAACAATGAAACACCTTATGCCATGGTTCTTTACACATGCAGTTTTGCAGAGGAAGATGCCATGGCAAATGATTGTCCTGTAGTAGCTGCTGCTCTGCCTTGCTTGCTAATAGATTTGAAATGGCTTCCTCATGTTTTATTTGTGTCTCCAGAGCTCAACCAGACTGCTCAGGCATTCTTCCCTAAGGAGTACCTCTCGAGGAAGCAGACTTTCCAGAAAGCAAACTACGCCAAATGGCCTCTTCCTCACTGCCCCAAACGCTTTCGCATCTTCTGGGGTTTGTACAATTGAATGTGATTTATTGCAGTCATTCCAAAACAATAGCAATAGTCATTTCAAAGGTCATTTCACTGCAAATTGCTTATTGATAAGGTGAAAAAAGACAAAACAATGAATAAAGTATTCTCAAATATAAATGATTGACTATAGTGGCTTGCGTTGTCTATGGCAAGCACGTGTTTGTTTTTCTGCTTCATAATTATACATTTTGTGTTTCTATTTGTATTAATAACCATCGTCTGGCTCCTCCAACCTCCACAGGCTTCCAGAGGGAAGGTGCCCGTGCTGGCCGGTGGCAGTTCCCTCACAGTCCCTTCCGCCTGGACGCCCTGGACCTGGTGGACATGAGAGCCTGGCCCTTTGACATCGACCTGGTCATCATCTACGTCTACTCCATCCACTGGATCCTAGCGTTCCTCATCCTGTGCTTTGTGGGCTACTGCTTCTTCTTCTAACAGGATGAGACGCCACGTGCCCTCCGGACGGTCACTCTTCAATGGACCTTGAAACATTTGTTGGGGTGGGGGGGAGGAAGGGGGGGGGGACTGACCAACTTCAATCAACTGCACATAAAATAGTGAAACAGGATGCAAGCCATGGACTTGACATCTTTTTTTCGTTAGTTATGGACTTGAAGGATTTCAAATAATCATGATTTATTTTAGCGCATTTATTTTTGTTTGGGTTTCAAGTGTTTGTTTTTTTTTTGTCTGTATTATCAGAAACAGGTAATGACTGTTTAAAAAAAAAACAGAGCGGGCCAAGAAGTGCAATCACGTGCAATGGGAAATCCCTCACTTCCTTTTAATGTTGTAATTGATGTTGCCTTATTCCCTTTGTATTGCCTTAAAGGCAAATAAATGGACCTGTAATTGTATATGAAGCCTATGGCTACATTTGTTTTGTTTTTGTTCTATTTTGTTTTTTTTTTTGTTTGTTTGTAAAAGATGTTATTAAACTTCTTGGAAAAAAAATATATTGCCTGTGTGGAGCATCAGCTGTCTATCCACAGCCAGTGCATTTCATGATAATTTACCACTACAATGGCTGTTAGAGCAGATTATATCCCACTGGCTCCAAGCTGTCCAAAAATACTACAGCTGTCTATGGACGGCCTATTTATAGCCCGTGCTGTTTCCCCCAAATTGTCATGACAATGTTTGTGTGCGTTCCCTTATCCAGTGAGGGTGCTGTTGCCCACTCTGCTGCATAAATGCAATCTCTCCGTTGTGCCTGTCAAGGTTGGTGCGTGCTGATCTCCGAGGACTTTGGTTTGCGGTGATTCATTCGCACAGATGACAAGCATGAACCGTTTACACTGAAAACGTGTTCGTGTTGTTGTGAAGTGTTTGTTCATACAAACATGCAAATGCGCTAATTCTTTGTTAGGCGCGTTCAGGAAGAAGGATCATTAATGTGAAGAGCGTTTAGCAGCATCTGGCGGCCACTGATTGCGCCTCGGCGGACTGCTGAACAGCACTTGGCCTTCTTCAGAGGTGAAGGTGACTCGCCTCCATTGAGGAGGGAGATGCAGAGACAGAGCCGCCAGTCCGCCTCGCAGCCTCCTTCAAAGTGAGCCTCAGTCGACCCGTCGAAGACGCAAAAGCGCATGGTTCCGTCTGCCTTTTGACAGGAAATAACAGGTTTGGCGCAGAACGAAAACAGTGCGTGATTTTTTTTTGTCTGGGTGGGTTTTCATCGTGGACGCGTATGCATGTGTTCTGCACCGAACGGGCGAAAAAACCGCCCCAGAACCGCAGCAAACATTTTTCAGATCGGCAAGGCTTCGCCGAGGGACCCGGAGAGGCGGGAGAGTACCGAGAGCACTCGCAAAGCACAGCGAGCCGTGGACGACTGCAGAATGGTAAGTGACGGAGCGTCCTACCACTGCATAGTGACATGATCGTCTGAAACTGCTCTGCTGTAGCTGCCACTGAAAATACACCTGTCTCACTGTCACATCCAAGAATGACAATTTTCTCTCCATCTGTTCGTGTTCTGGGGTTGTTAGCTACCCAGGTAAACAAGAGCTTGAGGAGAGGTTGGATGGATTTTGAGTTTATGTACTGTTTGAGAAATGCATGCCCCTCATAGGGGATCATTTCCTCCATGTAATGCGTGAGAGATCCCGTTGTCTTCCAATCTCACTGGCGCAGAAATGGTCCTAGATACTAGCGCATCCAGGAGCCATTTCTGCACATTCCCCGTGTCCTTGTTTTTGCATTTGTTATAATTTCGGATACTCTAGTTTTATAGCAAGCAAACGATGTCATGCAGTTTGTCATTGTATATTTGTGGACTTTATGGAAAACCAGTTGGCTGTAGTAGACAGAACTGGTAAATAACCGTCTTTTTTATGGAATAGCGCAATAAGCGACGGTAAATAGTTGGTCTTTGTCATTGCATCGTTGTCAGTTACAGAAGACCAGGTGAAGCCAATGGCAAGCTGTATTTTTCCACACATTTATAAGAACGAACCCTTTGCATCTACCTTAGCCAATTAATCATCGTGCAGTGAGAGCGTGAGCCATGAAAAACAGGTCACCTCTCTTTTCATCTCCCACTCTCTACACTGTCATGCGCATCCCCATTCAGAACAGAGGTGGATGGGAGAGGCACGCATGAATGAGACTTGTCCCTGGCTTTTCCAGACTGTGCAGGAGTTCAACACTCTCGTGGCGCTGTATCGTGAGCAGGTCATCTCCATTGGCGAAATCTCGGCAGACTGTCCCTCTCTGCGCTCCCAGATGCAAAAGACGCGCATCAAAGGATGCAACGTGGCCCGCACGGCGTACCAGAACCTCACTGTCATTTCAGGGTGAGTGTGTGTGTGTGTGTGTGTGTGTGTGTGTATGTGTGTGTATGTATGTGTGTGTGTTCAGATTGAAAAACCTGAATGGACATTAATATTGCAAAGTGTAAACCTTTGCACTGTCTTTTATGAAATCATCAAGTGTATTTTTTTTGCATAGAAATATATGCTTTAGGGTGACACAGCTGGCTGTTTGCGTCCTGTTTCTACCATTTTAGACCAGAAGATGGGGAGATTCAGCCGGAGATTTGCCGGCTCTTCATCCAGCTGCAGTGTTGCCTGGAGATGTACATCACAGAGATGCTCAAGTCCATGTGTCTACTGGGAGTCCTGCAGATCCACCGCAAAGGTGCCGCCACTCGGCCACTAGAGGGCTCTAGGGCTCCACAATGGAGCCCACAAACACTAACCCATTTCCACCAGACTTAAAGACACTAGACACTAAGAATATATTGGTCTGCCAAACAGATACTCTGGTCTGCATCAGCTCGGGCAATTGGTATGATGAAGATGAAATTAAGATTCTGTAGTCTTACTCAACTGACACACAAAATTAGCTTTGCAGGAATTAGGTCATCCCGCAATCCTGGCATAAGTAGGACATAAGAATAATTAATTACTGCAAACTGAATAGTATGGGATATTATTTTTTTTCAAGTGATGTAATATTGTGGAACCAATTGAAATGTATTATTACCATGACCATTTTTCCCACTTGTCAGTTTTCATTTTGCACACACTAAAACTTTGCTGTTTTTAATTTTTTTTTTCAAGTGCATTGTTGCACATGCAGGCCAACAAGGTATTTTGCCCACCTGAGATCTCTTGGGTGCCAATCATAGCAACCAAGTTGACAGGGAGTTTTGTGTTCCAGGGAATGAGCCATGTCCAGAACCGAACATGGACTGCAAGCTGGATGAGAGCTCCGACGTTCCCATCCTAGAGGACCGCTCTTCCTCACCCGTGGACTTCCCCCAAGACTCCTGGATGGTGTGCACAGACATTGAGAACATTGAAAGGTGCGTCTGTCTGGTACCTACAGTCACTTTCATTTATTTCTGGGTGCTTTGCTGCCTTGTGTGTCAGTGTTTTAGTGTGAGCAGAGCTCATCAGCCCTCTTGTTTCCATTCTCTTCTACAGGGACATAAGAGAGATGAGGAATCTTCTCAGTAAACTCAGGGACACCATGCCTTTGCCACTGAAAAATCAAGGTGTGTTTTGTTTGTGTGTGTGTGTGTGTGTGTGTGTGTGTGTGTGTGTGTGTGTGTGTGTGCATGTGTGTGTGCGTGCGTGCGTGTGTGTGTGTTCCTTCTGACAGTACAAGAGCTGCCTAGTCAGTTGACTTGTTTGGTCAGCTGGCTATAGCGCTCGCCTCCTGAACTGAGCTGAGAGAGCCCCGGGTTGGACTGTACAGGATGCCTTCAGTTTAGTGTGTGTGTGTGTGTGTGTGTGTGTGTGTGTGTGTGTGGGTGTGGGTGTGGGTGTGGGTGTCTGTGTGGGTGTCTGTGTGTGTGTCCTTTATCTTCCCTCCTTACAAAGTTGAGCAGTGGCCTTCATGTAAGCTAGCTGATGGCCCTGCTGGGGGCCAATAGGGGATCTCAGAGGGAATGGAAGGTCAAGGTGGCAGCGGACGCCTGCAGGGTGGGAGAGCACAGATAACGGGTCAGACTCAGGCCTAAGCACTCCAGTGCCTGATTAATGATCCTGACCAGCACTGAGCCTGGCTATGCTTTACCTTTCCATTACGCTCTCTCTTACACACACACACACACACACACACACACACACACACACACACACACACTTATTCTCTCTATCTTTTCTTTCTTTCTCTCTGCCAGATGACAGCAGTCTGCTGAATCTCACTCCATACCCACTTGTGAGGCAAAGGAAGAGACGTTTCTCTGGGCTCTGCTGTCTCGTGTCCGGATGAGACCCGGCTCTACCACACCCTCCACAACCAAATCCCCCTACTAAGCTTCTAGAATCCACATGTAAACTGTCAGAGAGCTTTCTCCATCTGACCAATCTTTGATTTGTCCCTTATTTAGGCCTATGTGTTCACCCTATTTCTGATGCAAGTCTAACATGCAACTCGACGCTTCCCTTCACATGTTGTCAAGACATCTTTAGTCAGTCAGTAATCTCTCTGTAACCCAGAGCCAAAGCCACCTCAGACACTGGCATACCAGTATGTTTTCACTAATATGCACCAAATATTAAAAAAAGCCCTTTCTAGCCTTTTTAATGATTATGATTGTGACCATTTTCTGAAAGAAGGAAATATCAGACAACATGTAAAAAGTCCAGAGTAGACGTTGGCTCTTTTATCATCTCAATCCTAAATCCTTGCAGGCTGAAAAGGCTAAATAATCATGAGGTATGCTCAGTCTCAGAAAGAGCAACAATGGTTGACAAAATTTAGGATATGTCAGAGGTTTTCCACAAAATGCCATCGCTGTTTTTGGAGCTATACTGAATGCATTTTAAATACTGTATAGCACATTCTTACTAGCCTGAGTTTCACCCATGCACAGTTTATCTCTCTCTTTCTGCTCTTATCTTCCCGTAAAGGAAGCCCTAGTCTGTCTCTAGTTTCTAATCTATATCCAATCCCTGTCTAGTCTTCTCTGAAACAGCCCTAACCCACCTTGAGTCTTTATCCAAGCTAATCTGTCTAAAAAAATCTATTCTTTACCGACCGCTCTGTCTCTGAATTGAACCTAATCTGTCTCAAAGGTGGTCCTTATTTACCTGTGATACCTCTTTGGTTGATCCCTAATCAGTCTCTGTCCCATTGTCTTTAGTCTGTCTGTCTCTCTCTATCTAACCTGTGTGTGATCTGAGACCTGTCTGGTGCTCACTGATAGAAAATTGTTTGACTTCTCGCTCCCACCCACATCCCTCCTCCCACCCCATCAGTCCTGCCATCAGTCTGAACTGACTAACAATACTCCTCCACCCATAGAGTTACTGCCAGGCCAGCTCAAACCTGCATTGTAGTCTGTTTCTGAAGGCTGACCGCGGATTAGAGTTTGACACATACTGTCTGTACAAAGACATTGAATGGAATGATCATAGCCAATGAGTTTCAGATTATATATTTCTATTTGTTTACCATGGTTGTGTAAGATGGCCGTGCAGTACGTTATTCACCCTGTTCTTGCCAGGTTATTAGTCACGGCAATGTAAAGGAAACTCCAGACTAATAGCAACAGAGAAACAGGACTTTGTTTTATCGGATTATTTTGGTCACTGTGCAATGCATTTTCTTCTTTAGTCTTCCATAAGAAAGGGAATCTGTATTCATACCATTCATGTTTTTTTTGTTTGTTTGTTTTTGTTTTGTTTTGTTTTTTTTTTCATTCAAGGGCTTTGTAATGCTCTGTATGAAAGCCATCACCAATCCATTGTGAGCACAGTTCAGAATTCGGTGTATATACTGAGATATGAATATATGAAAAGAAATGGATGTAAGTAAAATAATGCTACAGTATGTCCTCATTATTTCCCTCTTATTATTCGCTCTCCTCTGTTGGTCAGTCTGAGGATTTATTCATATTGTTTGGGCTGAGTGTGTCTAGCATGGATGTTGCTTGTAGCGTCAGATGTGCTCAGTTGTCTTTCTGTGGTGTTGGCATAATAATGTATAAGCCATTTTATAAAAATTAATAAACTTTTTTTATTTAATAAAGTCTGAAATTATGTTTTATTTATTTATCTTGTATAGTGTGTGTGGTCTTAGCATTGCTGACTGCTGGCTCTTATCTGTTTGGACATCTTGTAGATGTAACATTTCTGCAGGAAAAGAAAACCCCAAGGAGGGGACTTTGGGGAAAAGGGAGCGATGCATGATGTGCAGGTCACTAAATCCCCCCTGCCTCTCATTCTCCAGTTGCAACATTTCTCTCTTTCACAAACAATTTCACTCTATAAAAGAAAAATAAAGAAAACAGTTCAGTTACACTTTGTTAAGTAAACACCGTTAACCGTAACACTTTCTCCAACCAACAACAACTAAATCTCTCTGTCTCTTTCTCACACACACACACGCACACACAAAAACATGATGGATGAGCACATACACACTTAAGGAGATAATACTGTATACCCACCCACTTTTTACCAGTCTCTCTCTCTCTCTCTCTCTCTCTCTCTCTCTCTCTCTCTCTCTCGTTGAAGGGTCAGCCTGTCAAAGCCCAATGGGACACATGCCGACGTGCTCCAGATGGCCACATTTCCGAGCAGACTCCTCCAAGAGAGGTCTGGGGGCCGGCCCAGGAGTTGCGTAAATGCAACTCAAGAGTAGGCAGGAGAGCATAAAAAGTCAAGGCATCCAGTTCAGTTAATAGACTGTTGCTTGGCTATTTGTTTCCAGACCCACTCCTATTGCAGGATGGTTTAGCACGTTATCACTGACTCATGTTGTTTAGGCTTGTCGGTGATCAGACGCTTAAAGTCTACATAACTGCTAGTGTGTAGCCACTCAGCTAAACTACAGCCATCTAAAACCTCTGAGGATCACTGAGGACAAGCAGCATCAGGTGCTCATCAGTTAAACCTGTCAGGATAATATTCAGCTCAGGTGTGTGGAGAAATGTCTTCTTCGTCTTCATTGGATGTTCCAGTGGATGTTTGTTTAGGGGAGCATGCATGTACTGTTGTTGTTGTTGTTTTTCCAAATCAGTGATGATGCTGTGCATGTTTACCTATTATTAATATTGACACTTTTGCAAGCACTGCCATGGATTATTGACACGTCATCTCAGTAGAATTACAGGCCAGAGGTGGAGAAGATATATATTATAAAATATTTACATTTCCAATATCTGTCTTCATTTAAACATATCTTATGCATGCATGCATGTTACTCACGTGTGGCAGTAGACTGTATTGATTATGTTGGCAAGCTGATATAAAGCTTCCCCCTGTTGAGACAACCCTAGCCTTAACGGTTAACCTTCGACCTTTGACCTCTGCCATCATGCTCAGGCGTATCCATGGATCGCTCCAGCTGGCTCCTGGGCCTAATTTGTGGTCTGGCCAGCGTCACGTTCGTCTGGGGCTGTCACTGTGACAACTACCCTTGGACCTCCTGGACCACCTGCTCAAGGACCTGCAACTACGGCACACAGTCTCGACGCAGGTAAGTGCAGGTAGCCTGCCACTATACTGAGTCAAAAAAGACTTACCAGTGCATATACTGTATCTATGTCTGTATGTCTAATATATGTTTTTACTGCAAATGCTATTTGTATTTGATATTGTGAATGACATTGATTGATTGATTGACAGGTATATGATTAGAAATGACTTTCATCTTCCAGAGTGCTGCCTGTGAGTGTGTGTCACCCAGGCAGATACATAATCATTTAACACTGACTTTGTTTGGCAGGATGATGCGTTATGATGACTACTACTATAAGAATAAGTGTAGTGAGTTGTGTTCGACCTATGAGAGCCGAGCATGTAATGTGGAGGCGTGTCCAATCAATTGTCAGCTGACAGCGTACGGGCCGTGGTCTGAGTGCTCCCCGTGCGCCAAAAAGCAGGTGGGCAAAAGTCTGCACTTACACACACATGTGCATCCACTTCTATTAAGAACACACTTTGAATTTAGATTTTTTTTTTAAGTTTAATGTCACAATCATTTTATGTCTGTATGTGTGCTTGTGTTTGAGATAATTTTTTTATGGTGTCTATGTGTGTGTGTGTGTGTGTATGTGTTTGTGTGTGTGTGTGTGTGTGTGTGTGTGTGTGTGTTTGTGTATGTGCGTGTACCTGGTTCCTGTGTGAGTCAGTTCCGGACAAGGGCCGTGGAGACTCCGGCTCAGTTTGGGGGGACGCAGTGCATGGAGCCCCTGATGGAGGACAGGCCCTGCCACTCAGCCAAGGAATGCAGGATAGAAGCGGTCAACTGCAAAGACCTGTTCAAGTGTGACAGCGGTACTGTATACAGTGCAGTATATGGACATAATGGACCACAGCTCACACTGGTCCCCTCTCCCTCAGACATACACACATGCACACTTACTGTCATCTCTTATTTACGGCTCAGTGAGGCGCACAGGAGACACTACACAAACTTAACATCCGAGGCACTTATATATGGATGAGGCATATTCCCAGAAATAGAAAACAACAATAGCAAAGATGGTGGCAGCGGTGTAAAGATGTTGAATAATACAAACTAAAAATCTGCACGATTTATATGAAAAGACATCAGCTGTTCGCCCCCCCCCCCCTCCCCAATCCTTCCGTCTCTGTGTCCTCAGGTAGATGCATTGACCCCGGTCTAGAGTGCAATGAGCAGAATGACTGTGGGGATAACTCGGACGAGCGCAACTGTGCCCGGACCAACCCTGTGTGCAAGAGCAAGAGGAGGCACACGCCAATCCCTGGCGCTGAGCTCACAGGAAATGGGTGCGTGTTGAACCACACAGACAAGACAAAGAGTTTGTGCATTGCGTTAAGGTGGAGAGAGAGCGCACAGTGAGGTTCAGTTTCAGTCAGTCATTTACAGTAGCAGATATCTGGACTACTGGTAGTATACCTTCTAGCGTGCGCTGAGGTTGTCGTGCTTTTTGGCCACAGGTTTGACATCATGGGAGAGGAGATGCGGGGCGTAGTTTTGGACAGCTCATTCCTCGGAGCTGACTGCACCCTGAACCGGAGCAAAGAAAATAGGATTGTGTACCGCATTCCTGCAAATATTGAGAGCTATGATCTAAAGGTTGGATAACAACAGCACAGTTAGCTGTGGATCCATGTTTTATATCTTTCCAAAAGCATTGAGCTTTTCCAGATCAGTGTTTCAAATATGATGAGCATTGTGGAGCAGATGTGGATGAAGAGATGATCGCACATTAGACAAGATTATATCCCTTCCCTTACCAGTGAATAATGTATGATGTTATTTAACTTATTTAAATATATTAAACCTGGTTTCATTTTGAGTAAATATTGATATATTTCTATAGTTGAAAGGGGCAATGTGTGTCAACTATACTGTACATATTTAAGCTCATATAAGACCATTGAGATTCCTAAGTGTACTGACACAGGGCTTTTTTTTTATACTTCAACAGGTAGAGTACCTGGAAGATTTCAAAAATGGGGATAGCAGCGTTCTGAGCAGGGCCTTTACTATGACTAACGAAATATCCTCCAGACCCGAGGCCCAGGGCTCCAACTGGGGTTTCAATGCCTTCTTCCTTGGTGCGTCCAGTAGCTACTCCTCTAGCAGATCCTCAGCCACCAAAACCGTGATTAAGGCGTCTCAGAAGAAGGTAAACTCTTAATACTGTCTAGCTAATGCAAACCCATGCAGAAATGTTGTGTGAGGACTGTCTGTGGGAATATGCATGTAGCAGATATTTTGACTTTATGCATTCCGTGTGGTTTTATTTCGTAGAATTCCTGTGTATTGGACCAAAATGAATGAAATGAACAGTGCTTTCAGTTCAAATGTGAATGTGAAGATAAGACATTATTTGTACAGAATAGAATAGTATAGAATTATCACACTTTTATATTTTAAAAACGTTGTCTATTTTCTCAAATAAATCAACTGGGATCCAGCCATCTTTCTGACAGATGAATAAGACACAGGACTAAGCCTTTGCCCTTCTCCGCAACTGTCCCGCAGGACTCCAAATTCTTCCGCGTCCACAAGGTTCTGGCCACGTCCACCTTTAGGATGAAAGAGTCGGACCTGTACCTCTCGGATCCATTCCTGAAGTTCCTCCACCATTTGCCCCTAGAGTACAACTACCCCCTCTACAGGGAGGTGTTCCAGCAGTTTGGCACCCACTACTTTAAGGAGGGAACCCTGGGGGGGCTCTATGACATTCTCTACCAGTACAGCCGAGAGGAACTCAAGAACTCAGGTAGAGTTGATCACCAAGGCTACCCTGACAAGCCAGACTATGGCATCAAACGTATAGTCTGGGGTCGGTCCATAGACTGGGCTCATCTAGCAGCGAAAAAATGCCTAACTCCTCTAGCTCCTCCAAAGTCAATGTAGAATGCCTATTAAAACAAAATCGCTATACCTTAGGTTTAGGCTTAGGCCGATAAAGTCTTAATCACATCCACCGTGGCCATGCAGTGCAGTACACTGGTTGTCTTTGAAGCAAGAAAGCTATGTGGTACTTTAGCTGACTTGGCAAACACAGAAAGGCACCTACACTTTGACATAACTGAATGATATGTGTGTCCCCCTGCAGGTCTGAAGGATGAGCAGGTCAATTCCTGTCTCAGAAAGGAGTCCTCCTTTTTTTTCCTTTTCTTTGGTAGCAAGTCGTCACACTATGACTGCGGCACAACCAAGTTGACGGAAAAACACGAAGGTGAGACGGATTGCACTTCAAATGTGTGACACAATCCACTAACTGAAACTAGACCCCTGAGTAAAAAAATATGAACTCAACACCAAGCCATAATAAACAATAGACTGTACTGCACACATATGGCTACCAAGTGTGTATGACAGCACCAAACAGTGTCTCCCCCTTTCTTAACGTGTGCTTTTAAATCTGATCATCAGGTTCCTTTGTTAAGTCATCGGAGCGCTCCATCTCTAGGGTGAAGGGGGGTCGCTCCGCAGAGGCTGCAGCTCTGGCCTGGGAGAAGGACCAGGTGGCTCCTGACAGCACCACCTTCACCAACTGGATCAAGTCCACCATAGACAACCCTGCTGTGGTGGAGTATGAGGTCAGACCACATGACCTCCAGGAATGTAAACTTTGGCGGGGGGGTGGGAATGGCTGTGGATGGGGCGATTGTAATTTGTGAATTTTAGATTAAATTTTCTTATAATTTTTTTGTGTGTAATCATTTAATGTAAATGTTTTGTTATGGAAATTGCAACAAAAAAAGTGATCTTTGCTCTGTGCTCTTTGCCAGCTGGCTCCACTAATCGACCTCGTGCGAGGCATCCCGTGTGCGGTGACCAAGAGGAGGCACATGGTGACTGCTCTGGAGGAGTACCTGCAGGAGTTTGACTCCTGTAAGTGTGCCCCCTGCCCGAACAATGCCCGTCCTGTGCTCTCAGGCACTGAGTGCCTGTGCGTGTGCCAGACGGGCACCTACGGCTCCAACTGTGAGACTCGAGCCCCCGACTACACCTCAGGTAAAGGGCCCAGGATCCTATTTATCATGTTCAACCTCATAGACAGGAAGGGTTAGGGTACCTTGTAATAACCTATCATAGTTCCAAAGATGTGTTAAGTATGACCATTCAAGTGTAAAATATATATGTGAGATTGTTTGATCTTTGACCATTTTTGAACTATTGAACTGAAGAGTGTCCGAAGAGGGACTATGCCTTACACCTTAGCAGCACACCAATTGCTAATTGTTTGTTACTGAACACTTAAACCGTATTTAAACATGAAGAAGCCTATAGCTATGTATTATTATTATTATTATTATTATTATTATTATTATTATGCTGTCAAAATTCAGCCAGGTGTGTTGAGCACAGGTGAAATAACAGTTGGCAGTGAGAAAGTTGTGTTGCAACAAAAGAAACAGTCTCTCCAAGAACTAGTGGAGGTAGTGGTCTACTAGCGGTGTGGGCACATACAGTAGCCGTGCTCACGGTTGCTCTGCTGCTTCTCCCTCAGAGGTGGTGGACGGGCGCTGGGGCTGCTGGAGCTCGTGGAGCCCCTGTGATGCCAACCTGAAGAAGCACCGCAGTCGCCAGTGCAACAACCCAGCGCCCATGAGGGGGGGCAAAGCCTGCCAAGGGCCCAGCCAACAGACTGAGGAGTGTCCTATCTCCATCTTTGAAAAGTAAGACAATCTTGTGTGTCTGTCTTTGTGAGAGATTTTGTGTGTGTGTGTGTGTGTGTGTGTGTGTGTGTGTGTGTGTGTGTGCGTGTGCGTGTGTGTGTGTGTGTGTGTGTGCGTGTGTGTGTAGTCAAAAAATCGAGGCAGGCACACTTGGTGGTTCACTGCAGTTCATTCACGACGCCGGGGCACCAGTCAAATAGACACAACCTCCACAAGGTGTGCCATCCAAATAAGTCCGCTAGCTTGGAGTCTAGGGCTCCCTTACATACCCCACACATCTCATGTCGTAAAACATTCTTCAGACCCTCTGTCCCTCCTAAGGTTCTGGCTTATCTAGGTTCCATCTACCTGAGTTCCTGGTGGAGCCATACCTGTCTGGGCTTTGCCAGCACATTCTGTTACCTACATTCCTAACCATATTTGGCTTGGTTGGTTGTCTTTTCCCTCAGGATAGGGAGTTACACAAGGCATACATTCAGTGCCACAGTCTTATTCTTCATCCACAGACATTCAATTCATAGGATCTAACAATTTTTCCTACATCTTTGCATGTGTGTGTGTGTGTATGGGCATGGACTTTGCTTAAATGCAAAATACAAAATACTATTGTCACATGAAGTTGAAGTTGTGATCTACAGTATGGTGTTAAGACATGGATGTTACTTTCCCATGTTCCTGTCCTTCCCCTCCTAGGCAGAATGTGTGCATTAATGATGATGACTTTGTGAACGAGGGCGATCAGAAAGAGGTCTCCCCTGAGTCTGGCTGCCCCAAACCAAAGCCCCCAGCCAACAGTTATCTGAGGGTAAGAGTCTGCTTTTATCTAGCTGCCTCACACACAGCATGGCTCAGTGAACTCATTCAGGGACGAGTCGTGCCTCTGTGTTCTAGGTCCCTGTGGGTTGTGAGGCACCCGAGGGATGCCTATAATGTCTTCATAAATGTAGTTAACAAACGAACCCATGGGATGTCTTAATTAAATCATGAACAAAAAATATTACTGTGTAACTAAACCCCAGTGGGAAACTTCACTCTGAAAAAGGTAGTGGTTGTTGTTGTAATTGTTGTGTGTGTCTATGTGTGTGTGTGTGTGTGTGTGTGTGTGTGTGTTTGTTTATAGGCTATGTGTGTATGTGTATTAGAGAGAGAGACAGAGAGTTCCGCTCACTAGTCTATCCTTTTGCTTGATTTTCTCTCTTTTCCCAATCCTCCCTGCTATGGCTCATTTCTCCTGCTGCCATGTCAGATCAACAAACGGCAGTATGACTTTGGCGAGCACGAGGAGTTCCTGTGCTTGAGTGGCTACGATCTGGAGGGCTACCAGTACATCCACTGCCTGCCTGACGGCACATGGAAGCCAGCTACGGGCCAGTGCATCAGTAAGTCAGAAGAACATTCTAGAACACGTTGTTTGGAAGGGAAAACAAATCAACTGAATCCTGATTGCACATGTTGTGCAGTGTGTGGTGCATGCTTGCATTTTCATACTGCTCAAGGAATCCTACATGTTCAACATTCTTGAAATCACATTTACTGGTAATATGCCTATTGTGTAGGTGTGCATAATAGACAATATACTGTACAATATATAACACAATCGTTATCAAAGTGTTTTGTGGTTGTGTGTGTGTGTGTGTGTGTGTAACGTTAACCATCCTCAACCCCCTGGCTCTTCTTCCTTTCAGAGAAGGTCTGTATCAAGCCCTCACTCCCAGCTGACATGAGCATATCCCCAGTGAAGGAAGAGTATCGGGTGGGCGATAGTTTCGGCGTGACCTGTGCTACCAAAGGCCAGAGTCCCTCAGGGTCTCGCTACTACACCTGTACAGCAGGCCTAACCTGGGAGCCCCACATCCCTGAGGACGTCCAATGCCAGGAGGGTGGGTGTATTACATGTTCAATCACTTTTGTTATTTATCTTTAATTCATTTGGAATATGTATGTGTTATGTGTAATGTATTCATATACTGCTGTAATTAACCACTCTACTATATTTTATTCATAGTATATGGCATAAAACCCTGTTTTCATAATGCAGAAATGTGCCTCAGTAAAGGATGGCTGTGATTTCTCTTCAGATAAGCCATTTGTCCCCGACAGCGGCTGTCCCAGGGGAGAGAAGGCGGATGGCTCGGGTAAATGTGCGTGTATCCCACGGGAGGACTGCCGGTGAGTCTCTCTCTCTCTCCATCCCCCGAGCCACAGGGCCCCCCTCACAGCTGGGCACCCCATTCACAGCCCCTCACAACACAGCACAGCTCACTCACACTGATAGCCCTCAGACAGCCCCACAAGTCTACTAAACATTAATTAGGCTCAGCAATACCATAATACCTGTGTGCAACCCCCCATGGTTCAGTAGTACAGAAATATACACAAGAACTTAGAGTGCCAAAATAATACAGATTTGTATTCTGTTGCAACCAAGTTTTGCAGGTATAACATCATTTTGTGTGTATGTGTCTTATGTGTGTGTGTGTGTGTGTGTGTGTGTGTGTGTGTGTGTGTGTGTGTGTGTGTGTGTGTGTGTGTGTGTGTG
>JASCQY010000022.1:4872912-4875412 GCA_030264315.1 Sardinella tawilis
TGTGTGTGTGTGTGTGTGTGTGTGTGTGTGTGTGTGTGTGTGTGTGTGTGTGTGTGTGTGTGTGACTGTGTGTGTGGCATTGCCATGCTGAAACCACTCTGTATGTGAAAGCAGGAGTTATGGAAGTTCTCTCTTTCGGCGGAATTTGTGATGGCCTTTGATGTGGGGTGGCAACAAGAAGACAACGGAGTGATGGAGTGAACGAATCATGAGCTGACTCTCTGAGAGGGCTGGGGCACTGTGTGACTGATGGTCTGCTGAATCAAGAGAAGCGATCGGGCGCTGGGTGACTAAGGTGACCATTCATCTGGATTTGGTCTGGACAGTCTGGCTCACAAGCCCTTTGTTCCTTGTTGTGTGTGTCCTCCTTCTTTGACATGTGCCACATAACAGTGAATAATGGCAAAAAGACAGTTACTGTGTGAATTACATTATGTTCTCCACAGGGTTTTCACAAACACACACACATGCACAAACACATACACACACACACTCACACAACTTTGTTTTTTGTACTCTTTTCAGCCAAAAAAGTGGCCTCCTTTTTTTTGCAGGTGGTCTATATAGTTTCACATCAGGATGATCTTTGTGTGCTGACTGTCTTGCATTGTTGCGTAAAGATCAATAGAACGACTGGCGACTTTCATCTAAAACCATAAAAGGCTTATGCAACAAACATTGCAATGGGTGTTCTGGGTGTGCATCAGTTTTTAAGATTTTGTAGTCCTCATTGTGAGAAAAGCATAAGAGCAACAAGGTGATGCTTACACACCTGCAGTGCATCTGATAGTACAATTGGTTTATTTTATTTTGAAGGTAATTATTATATTTATGCTAAAATATTGACACAATCATGTTTATTTGTCACATGTGTATGATTAATAATACTAATGATTGCAGTGAAATTGTCAGAATGCAGTGAAATTGTCAGAACGGTGAGGCAAAGCAGTCATACCAGGAATCGGTGTCATGAAGAATACAAATGTATGTACTTGGACCGAAAGGAGTGGTACCCATTGTAGCCAAAGGGCAAAGCAGTCACCCTCTCAGGGTCCCTGGAGTGCCAAACCTGTTGCTTGACCGCAGTGCCAAAGAGTTATACGTAGGCTCGTTGGCCACACCACCCTCATGCATGTGGCCGTGTGCCTCAAACATGCATGCATGCATCCCACATGCATCCACTAGCCATACTTTTCCCTTCCCAGGGTGTCCCTCACACTAGTGCTTCACCCATCACTGGGGTTCAGCACACTAGGGTCTACCTATCCTGTGGGTGCTGGTGGTGTAGCGGTTAAGTAACCCAGCTAGCATGCTAGTAACCTGGAACTTGTGAGTTTGAGTCCTCCTGGCTGCCACTGTTGCACTCTTTAGCAAAGGCACTTAACCCTTAGTTGATCTAAGGTAAACTGGCCCTGACAAAAGCAAGTCGCTCTGGATAAAAGAATCTGCTAATGTGCTAAATGCATAAATGTGAATGTAAATGTATTCTGCTGGCCTCACATGTGGCTATCGAGAGAGCTGGATATTCTCAAAAGCAACAATTATGACTTTGGGTGTGTAGCCTACTGTAAAAATCGAAGGGCAACTGGGTCAAAGATAAAATCAACAAGTTATATCTCTTGCTATATTGATGTGACTGAAAACATGTGACAGACGGATGCGTGTCAGCCTAAAGCCGTCCTCAGCATCTTCCTCCTCCCCAAGTGGCTTTAGGTTGAAAACAGACAGCGTCCGTCTGTGACATGTTTTCTCTTTCACATTAGACACGCTTCCTAATGGCCTTAGACACTATCAACCATTTCAAGTTCTAGTTCCATAGCCGTTCCCACAGGGCTTCCTTTTTAACATTCCACATGTTATCCTAACATAGAGGAAGTTGTCTAGGAATGAAATAGAACCTTCAAGCATCGTTAAGGTTTTACATCACTGAATCCGTCCATAGGCCTGATGTAGAGATACAGTAGGAGTAAAGGCTGGAACCTGGATGGCAAGCCTGCAGTTTGTGTGGCAAAACTGCAGTTTTTTAAAGAACCAAGCTCATTGGTATGGCAGTGCGTACCCAGCCATAGTGACGATGCTCCACCACACTATGCATCCCAAGTTTACATTTGTGTGAAGGTGAAAGGCATTTGGAAGTTGTTTATATTTACAGTAGGTTAAAATAATGTGATGAGTGATTGATGATTGAATTAGTTACTTTTAAGCTGATGTAATTTCCTTCTTGGTTGCTTTTGTGTAAAAGGCATATGATTGGTTGATTAAATGAGTCTGTGCTAGGATTGGTTGCCAGAAGGCAATAGAACTGGAGGGAGCTTCCCTCACGTCTACTGTCTGTGCTATGCTGCGCAGTGCTGTACTGTGCTGGGTGTGCAGTGCTGCAGTATATTCTAATTCGTTCCTAAATGAAATGAGGCACTTTGGTTACTCTACTTTAGAGCGTGTGAAGATTCAGGGCCCTCCATCACTCTCTGACTCAGCCTGACAGCCGGCTGCAGATCCT
>JASCQY010000022.1:4880412-4884833 GCA_030264315.1 Sardinella tawilis
ACACGCACACACACACACACATATGCACTGCAATGCACACACATGCGCACACATTCACAGTCCCATCCACTTCACACGCATTGGTGTCCCATGGTGCATGGTGGTCATGTGTGAATAGATGACTTCACATGAAGATCCAGCTGACTTTGGCTGGAACAGAGCAATTTTAGATTAGGGCGAGACCTTTTCTAAATTTTGCCTAGATCTAGGCTAGAACTTAATTATAGACAGACAAACAGACAGACAGACAGAGACATACTGCAGATAGATACATGTAGTGTAGATAGATAGATTGATTGATAGATTGATAGATAGGCTTTATTGATGTTCGTGGAGGAGCAGTGATTGCGTTGCTCAATTGACCGATCGCAAACTCCACCCAAGAACAGCAACTGACCAATTATACGCATAGCAACGCAATATGGTAACAACGAAGTCTGTCAAGCTGCTCGCTCTTTACAATGGTATGCCTATGGCTTTGCTTGACGGAAATAGCAAGGGGGCGTGGCTTTGCGATCGGTCAATTGACAATCTGGCGAGTCACTTTTTTTGTTTGTCGCTTTGGATAAAAGTGTCTATTACAGTAAATACAAGTGAACTTTACTTTACATTTAGCTTATATTTTGAGACTCCAGTGTTTTGTATATTGAAGTAGATAAGAGAGACAGAGAGATTAAGTGGGAGAGAGAAATAGATCCAGGGTAGAATCGGCCTGGAGACTAGAACCAGGCTGCATCCAAAATAGAACAAGATGAGATGTGGTCTAGGCCCAGACCAACTGTCTTTCCTATATAGAAATCAACATGGATTAAGTTTGGAGTCCCTGCACTTTTGGCTGGGGAAACCCTGTGTTTTGCCCTCAAGGCGCCTGGATGTTATTTTTTTATTATTATTTTCACGAAACCCTGCATGCTGCTCAGATTGTGCGTGGGTTCATGTTTTTATTATCCTTATGAAACCCTGTTGGCTGTCAGTGAAATGGGCCCTGAATGCTGAGCGCCGGAGCAACCCCAGCGCTCCAGTGTACCTATTATTGGGAAATCCTGTGTGTTGACTCTGGCGAGGTTATTGCTTTAGTGAGTCCAAAACCATGCTGGTGACTGTAGGCTACTGTTTTCATGTGAACATTTTGAAGCCCTCTTTCAACTGTGACATCAACATACTTGTTTGTTTAATCATTATTATTATTATAGGGAAACCTGTTAATCTTTTAATGAAATTGTAATAAAGGAAACATTTTTGTTTTTTTATTAAAGAGAAACCTTGTATTATCTGTGCGTGGGTTAATGTTTTGAGGATGTCTGCTAAAACCTTTTTGCCAGAGGCAAGGCGACCCCTGTAGGCTATGCTGGGAGTAAGTGTGAGTGGACAGTGTAGTGTGTTTTTCAGTATAGGGCATGCTTGACCATGTCCCCAAGTGGCTAGTCTAATGGTGGCCATAAATCTCCCAACTGTGAAATGATGAAATGTCCATAACTTTCCACCAAAGGTAAAGTAAGATATAAACTTTGAAACGCTCGGGGCAGCCATGGCCCACTGGTAAGGGTGACGGGCTTGTATAGATTACCTCCGAAATATTTCTATCCTTGACGCAATTGAGATGGAATCAAAGACGACATGGTCTCTGATGACATCATCTCGTACTCTCACATCGAACAGATTGTCTCTTTAGTTTTTACAGACTTCTATTTGTTTTGTTATGAAGGCGAGTGCTTTTGCGATATACCCAACCTAAATGATCTTTGATGGAAAGAAACCCCACAGGTTTCAAATCAATCGCTCTAAATAAGCCAGAAAGTACAGCTGTTCTCAGAGGCTTAGTTTCTCCAGCTCAGCTTACTTTTTCTGCGGGCAATCATTAAGGTGTGTCTGGCCACTTCCTCACAACTTGGTGAGGTGCTTTGGCCTGTGGAGACTGCTTAGCACGGAGCAAAGGCTTCTCCCTGCCTTCCGACCAAGTCTTCCTGCCGCTGATGAGGAACTGCGACTGTGTAGCGCACCACTGAGGTTTTGCTTTTAATTCAAAGCCTGAAGACGCACCCGTGTGTGTGTGTGTGTGTGTGTGTGTGTCTGTGTGTGCTCAGGCAAGCATGAATGGCATAGCCCTTGGATCTGTCAGGACAGCAAAGCCGCCTCAGAAGCCAGCAACCTATTATGTATTCTTTCAATCTGGTGTGGTGACTCTCTCTCTCTCTCTCTCTCTCTCTCTCTCTCTCTCTGCAAAGTAGAGAACTTGGTGAATAGACAGGAGTTATGCGAGGTCACTGTCCTGCATGATCCTATGTACAATAAATCATGCCATAGTAAAATGCCTGCTGTGTGCAGTCCTTCACTGTACATCCATTATGGTCTGTCAAATGTTCTTGCTTTTCCACTCTTTCTGCCAACTGTGAAAATGCAATGCATGTGCATTTACAAGGCATCTGTGAGTATGCTCCACAGACACTAGCAGAATACACATAGGAGCAGAATACTCGTAGCACTCGTAGCAAAGGGGCAGATGAGCACATGTAGCATAGAGCAAAAGAAGTGTGTGTGTTTTTGAAAGAGCCCTGGACTTTCAAGGCAGCGCTATATGGTAATGCTCAAGGTCTTTAGTGATTTTTACTCTCAAGCCCTCTTCGTGCTCTTCACCCGTTGGAACAGGCTGAACTACAAAATAGAACAATCTACCGGGACAAACCTCTCTAGAACCGGATATGGCATTATGATGATGGCTTTTCCATGAACAGATGCGACAAGTTTCTGCCTTACCTTTCCCTATAGGCTACAGCATTTGTCTATGACATTTCCAACTTGCCCACGCAAAAGACACCTCATGTGAAGTCTATAGACATCAGATGACACTCAAAGGGCCAGTTTTATTTAATAATCTCTATGAGTTGTGACAAACGCGGCCTTCAATTCCGTCTTCTCTGACTGAAATGTCTAATAACTGATGAAAAATTCTAGACAGATTTGTTTTTTAACTGTCATACATTGAGCAGGGAAATGTATGTTCTCTCGCCCACAAATCACATTTTTTACAGTAAGCTGTTTTGAAGATGGCCCCAAGGATCTGGGCAAATGTTCTTCTGCGTTGCTATCCACATAAAATGAGACGTACCTACAGTATAGTCTTATCATCCTGCCTATAGGAAAACATACCCTGCATTTACGTCAAATGGGTGGGGAAGTACAGACAAATTGTCTTTTTTTACATCACTTTGGTCAACTGTTGTTGTTTTTTAAAGAGTTTTATAAATAAAATTGACATTGACATAACATTCTATAGACCGTTTCAAGAGAGTTTGATTACGAGAGTTATAGATGTTTTTATCAGATTTCCTGACAGATGTTTCTCTGTGATTGTTTGATGTGACAGAAACGTAGTGGTTTGGGAACAAATTAGAATGTTCAGGCACTGCTTATGCAATTACCATTGAAAGCATCTATGTAGGCTACATCATGCATTGTCATGGAGGTCTGCTGATATCATGAAAAGCGGTTGTCTTACTGTAAGTGCATGGCATAACATTGGAGTTGTGTATTCCTTTGCATCTACTGAACATCAACCTGAGATATTCTGACTGATTGAGAAATGGGTTTGAACCGAAGTGTTATCCCATCTGAGCTCAGATTTCTTCATTTCTCCATCTCTCTCTTTCTCTCTCTCCCTTTCTCTCTCTTTCTCTCCCTTTCTCTCTCTCCCACTTTTTGCTCCCCGTCTGTCTGTCTTTTTCTGTCATTCTTTTTTCTTCCTTTTCTCGCTCTCAGTCTGTCACTTTCTCTAACCCACATGTTTTCTCTTTCTCTCCGTCTCTTCCTGTCAATCCATCGTCCCTTCCTTCCTTCTTTCTCCTGCTCTCTCAGAGAATATTCCCCTCTCACACATTAGAGTGCTTGATGTCTTCTCAGGCAATGGCATGTGCAATCACCAGTCCCGTGGTTCCTTGAGTGAAGTCCACTTTGCCCACTAATGCACCACCTTGGTCCTGACACCTTAATCACCCCTAATTCCTCTTAATTGGGTTCAGACCACTAATGTAAAAAGCCTAGAAAGCTCTCTTATGGTACTGCTCAACCACACACACACACACACACACACACACACTCACACACACACACACACTTACAACGACGGTCTAATTTTTTATTATCTTCCCATCGCAACCGATTTTAATTGAAGTTCTCCAGCTCTGCGTTCAGCAAATGTTTGAATTATTAAAGGATGCTGTTGGTGAGGAAGAGACTGGGCTTCGAGTGCTGGGAGCTGCGTTGTGCTGCACTGTGCTGCTTTGCTGTAGTTTTTCTTGCTGGGCCCCAGGCTGCCATTTCTGCATCAGCCATATGGGGAGGGCCTCCCCAGCAGCCCGCTGAACAGAGACACTTCCCCCAACGCACGCACACACGCACTGCACTGCCAGCACTATCCCCCCCCC
>JASCQY010000022.1:4948582-4963707 GCA_030264315.1 Sardinella tawilis
AAGGGAGGACGACGCGCCGGGGGGCTGCGGGGCGGAGCGAGCCTGCGGCGGCCCGGGCGGCATCGGAGGAAGAGGAGGCAGGGGGAGGTGCAGAGGCGCCCTGCCCTCCGAGTCCAATGCGGCGGGATGGTGGAGGTGATGCTCGCGTCCAGGCGTGCGGGGAATCTCCTCGGCCTCGGGGCGGACCTTGGGACGCACCTCGTGATCGCTGTCGGCCAGGGAGCCCGTGGGTGTCGGGGGTCTTAGGACCCCCTCCTCCTCCATGGACTCCTTAGGCAGTGGGACCTCAAGGTCACTCTCTGGCTCCTCGTCTGGAACAGACACACACACACACAGACATAAACACACTCACACTCACACAAGAAAACTGTTCTATTGTGTCCAGAGTTATATTTCTAAAATAAGTCACAAGTTGCTAGGTTCCTAGGTTCCTATATTCTTCTGAAGCCCTACTTGTCCTTAAGAGGACAAGTTGAACATTAAATGGGACCTTAACTCTGTGCTGGTAAAGAGATCGAGTTGAGTGTAAGTATGTGTGCATGTCTGTGTGTATACAAGTGAATGCAGCTGTGTGTGTGTGTGTGTGTGTGTGTGTGTGCGTGTGAGTGTACCTGGCACTCCTTTGGGTGAAGGCGGCCGCAGGTCGTCCATGCCGGAGCGCAGCGATCCCACGGCCTCCTCGGCCTCCCGGATGGCCCTCTGCCGGGCCTCTGGGTCCATGCTCAGCCTCTGCTGCTCCAGCGTGGCCAGCTCCAGGGCCTCGTCCCGCGGCTCAGGTAGTGGGGGTGAACTGGGCCCTTTCGGCTCCAGCACCGCGGCCACCGCTGCTGCCGCAGCGTCCTCTTCCTCCGCCTCCTCCTCCTCTTCCTCCTCATCAGAGGATGACGACGAAGAGGACGAGGAGGAGGAGCTTCGAACCTTCTCTTCCTTGTCCTCTTCCTCCTCCACCTCCACCTGAGCTTCCTCTTCCTCATCTTCCTCTTCCTCCGAGCTGGAATCGTAGTCGGATGAGGAGTCGCTGGCGGATGAGGAGTCCGATGAGGCTTTGGATGAGGCTGAGCTGGCGGCTTCTACATGCACAGAGGATCAAAAGACTTAATATTGAGCACTCCTTAAGCAGTGCTTTAAGCAAAGACATGGTCTATGCCTGTAGTGATCAGAAAAGCTCTGAAGTATTTCATACATACACATACACAAACACAAACACACACACACACTTTCATATGTTCGATTTCCTAGGACATTTACCATCATCAGAAGAATCAGAGGATTCACTGCCACTGGAGTCAGATTCTCTGTCCTCCTCCTCATCATCATCTACCTCCTAAGGAAGAAAAATATGATCAGCTTCCAATCAGGATCAAATTTACGTGAGATTTTAGGCTGTGTAGCCAAAGGCCAAAGTGCAAAAGGAATCCTTACCTTTCCTGACGACAGCCTCTCAGAGACCTCTTCGTCCTTATCCTCCTCCCTGTCTGACGACTCTCCCTCCTTCCCAGAAGTCTCCTCTTCTTCCTCCTCTTCCTCCTCACCTTCGCTGTCCAGCGGCCGAACCGGACGTCGTCGGGCTGAGGAGCCGTCTCCGTCTTGCCTGGATCCGTCCGATGGGAGATCAGCCATGTCTCTGTCCCGTTCTGGAATACATACAAGGAGGTTGTTTTAATAAAGCCTAACATGACTGATATTTAGCAGATGCTTCTACAGACCATTTCAACAACAAAAACAAAAGCAATGCTTATATGTTCTATTGTATTTACGGCCTTTTTCTGCTATATTTAGATAACATATGGAATGTTAAAACGGACGTCTTCACACTGGAACAAGCCAGGGGTGCCTTCAAATTTGGCAAAAATAACAGCAAACGTTTGAGGCTAACATGGACTGTATCTTAAACGGGAAAATTGCAGCCTTCCAAGTCTATAGTCGGAGGCAGTGAGGCATCAAGGCATGTCCGAATCGATAATCCTGCCTTCTAAGACACCTTTGTTCGGGCGAATTTTGAAGTGTGCACAGTATCCCTTCATGCAGACTTCAACGTCCAACATTCTATAGTCAGCTGTCGATATCTTGGCAACTGTGAACAATTAAATAAACAAAAAGACGGCGTTCTAATTAGCCGTCTTGCTAGGTCATCCGAAACGATGTATTTAGCCGGTGCCTCAATGCCTTCTACGACAGGGAACTTGTCAGACAGCAAAGACTGCAAGGCACTACCTTCCCGTTTCAGACAGAGCCAAGATTTCCCTGAATAGCTCAATTTGAATATTTTTTGTAAACATCCACCAGGCTGTCTCTGTACTTCTGTTTGCCACAGGTGATGTTCAAAGAACTCAGCAAATGCAGGATTTTGTGTCACGATGACAATAATTCACATAACAATGGCAGGAGCATTCAAATTAGGATTTATTGTTTGTGTCATGCCTTTCGAAGCAGAAGCACCATGAATGTGTGTGTATGAGCGAGTGTGTGAATTAAAGACTCACCTTCATCCTCCATCTCATCATCGACAGGTGTTGATGGTCGCACCCTCTTAGAGTCTGCAGTGGAAGCAGCATCGGGAGGCTCCTTTCGCTTCACCTGAGCACACAAGGAGCAGCATGTTAGTGAGACACTTCACACATACACCTGCCCAGGTCAACCTGAAGGGGTCTTTGCCAGAGGTGCGTCATTCACCAGTGAAAATTAGTACGGGACAATACTGTAAATATTTTTCGCAGTATAGGTATTTTCTGAGGAACCAGCTAGCATCTACTAGAAATTTGAAGGTAGATATGCTTTTTTTTAAGTTGTTGTTATAAAGCTGTTATACCAGAACATCTCACGATGAGATGAGATGCAAAAACCTCTCACCAGACACTTGCGACCTTATTGTTGCTACGTTTTAGACACATCTCAAAACTAGTAAGCACCACTGGGGCAATTATCTGCAAGTGGGAGGAACATCATTCCAATGTCAACTGGACACCAGAATTTCTTGCAGGTTTCCTATTCTGGGATTCAAATGGACAGTCAGAAGAGTAGACCCAAAGATCACTCTGAAAGATTTCCAAGACTTAGCAGTAGGAGAGGTAGCAGTAAAATTTGTTTGAGTGGTTATTGCTCATTGGCTCATTGCTCACTGGCTTGAGCAACAGTTCTGGCTATCCCTCTGACCCCCTGAATAGAAAATCCCATTCGCTCATTTGATACTCTGTCCACAGACTGATATCAGGCTGATATGATTATTGAAGAAATAGCTTTACTGGGAAAAAAGTTGACTCCTTAAATAGTTATTTTCACCACTGCATATGACTCAAAAGAATGCCATGCCACTGTGTTTGAAGTAATGACCCACCTTGAAGGACGGCAGTCTTATGGCACCACGCAGACCGATACCCAGCCCCATGCCCTCGTAGCCCAGGCCTTCGCCCTTGTTCCAGTTCTCCAGCAAGCTGGAAACCACAGTCTCTTTGGGCTTTGGCTTTTCCTTCTCCTCCTCTTTACCTTCGCCTGCCTTCACCGGCGTCAGAGAGGCCTGTGAACGTTATGGGAAGACGTTAGAATAGAGATAATTTGTAGTCCACTGGCCGAGCTGCTAGATGATATGTGTGCTGCAAGCTAAAAATCGTGTGCGAGGAGCCAGGGCAGGTTGTGACAGCTTGCTAAAGATTAAAACGCGTGCGTAGCGTTAACAGTAGCACTTGCTAACATAAATAATAGCTAACTGTAATTGGCAAATTTAGAAATATCATAACTACTTATAGCCCCCCCCCTCAGACAATTAAACCACTTAGCATTTGGGAATAAAAAAAACCCGAAGACTGTAGCAAGTTTCTACCAACATTGACTTCTCTCAGACTTCGAGGGGAGAATCGGTTAACGTTGCTAACTATCCATTAATTTGATTGCTAACCTTTTATTTTAACAAAACGGCGATCTTTGCACAAAGTTTAAATGTAGAGGGCCAAGAACTGCAGCAAAATCATAACTATTTAATCATTAAATTAAACATAATGACTAATCTTACCATATTGTCACTACTGCAATCCATACACAGCAAAAAAATGAAGATAGCTTTCACACGCTAATTTGTAAAGAACGTTTCAAGATTCCATTTCTGACCGAAAAGATTCAAAAGTAGCATTTCCCCGAACTCTATGGAGGCGTTACCTAGTAACACTCCCATCATATCCATAACAGAGTGCTACAATGTATCCTACAAGTTTGTTGAGAAACGATTCTACCTTCATTGCATTTTGTGCGTTTTCTACAGTAAGTCTAAATGAATTAACAAAATTATCCAAATAAATTATGACCAAATAATGTTCCCCATCTCTCCCCGATGGTCATCTCTTTGACATCTGCAGTGACCATTCCTACCAGCAGAGGGAGGACTCACCTTTGCCGAGCGCTCCTTCCTCTCCCACCACTCATCAAAGGCTCTGAAAGCGACCACCTCCACCATCTTGCGGTTCAGGTCCCTCTTCATGATGGCCTTCAGCTCCTTGACAATGACCATGAGCACTCCGTCGACCGTTGCTTTGTGCGGGTCCTCTTTCTTGGGCTCGTACCCTGGCGGTGGCACAGCTGGATTGAACTTGGGCATGCTGCTGGAGAAGGACCAGGGCTGCCCATGGCCCCCCACACTCCCTGTGGGTGTGCTGGCCATGGAGAGGGGCGCAGCGGCATAGGGTCCCCCAAAGGCCATGGTCCCAGCAGCTGCTGCTGCGGCGACGGCAGCCGCAGCCCCTGTGCCACCCATGTAGTGGGGGTAAGCGTAGTGCCCCCGTTGGCCCTGCGCCATGCGGCTCAGCATCTGCGTCTGCATCTGGAAAGACATGCTGGCACTGCCCCATTGTGGTAGGCAGCTCACCAGGTCCATCGGCATCATGGGCATCATGCCCGGTGGGTAGGGGAGCGGAGGCATCAGAGGATGTGGCACTCCCGGAGGGCCAGGCAGGTGCGGAGGTCCGGGCACAGTGGAGTGTGGGGGAAGGGGAGGAGGCGGCGGCAGGGGAAAGCCTGGCTGTGGAGGGGGCAGAGGAGGGTAGCCTGGAGGGGGCATGGGAATGGACTGCGGGGGCATGGGCGATAACGTGGTGTTGACCACGATGGCCTTGTCCCCAGAAGACGGGGTGCCGGGCATCTCGTCGTCTGAGATTTCCATGTCCTCACCCGAGGAGTTGTTGCCCTGGGAACAGAAAGTAAACAGCTTATTTCACTTCTCTTCATCTTACTCTCTCTCACTCACTGTGACCTCACTGACAATTTCAATCCCTCTTCTGTGCAATCCCTTTATTGTACAATTAATAAAAAGAAAAATGATACAATAAAGATTTTGTAATGGAAACAGATTTTAATACCGGTGCTAAATAAATCTCAACAGTATTTTAAAATCATGTTGTACAGATACCAAATAATCCCAAATGTGCTTATTAAAACATTACTATGTAGATATAAAATTACTTTAAAAAGTTTAAAACATACACAGCCAACACACTGGGGAATGAACATAAACAGTAGCAGTCAGGAGAATACAGGTTATGGCGTGTGTGTGTGTGTGTGTGTGTGTGTGTGTGTGTGTGTGTGTGTGTTCCAGCCATGCTGCAGAGCTTCGGCCTGCGAGTTAGCAGGGTGAGTCATGTTAGCAGATGGGCCCTCTTCTCTCTGCTTTGTTTATAAATGACTGTTTAGTGCATTTGGCCCTTTGCTGCTGCTGTCTGTATGGAAATATTTGTCCTGTTATTATAAACAGCAGTGTGGGCTCTGTCAATCTCGCGCTCTCTCTCTCTCTGGAGCCGACTGGAAACACAAGAAATATGAGAATGTGTACTCAGAGTGTGTGTGTGTGTTTTACAGCTGATAGTTAATGAGGTGAGGTGACATGTCAGGTGAAGACTTGGTGGTTAATGACATTATGAGAACATGGCGCGTTTAAAAATATATATATATATTGCCCCTGAACAATCCTGTACTTCCAGCCAGGCAGAAGCAGGAAGTGAGGTCGTAACGGCAGGCCTGGCACCCCTTGCCTCACAGGAGGAAGTGAAAGCGCTCCGCCACGCGAAAGCTCACGGCGCGGCGGCCCAACCCCTCAGGGAAGAGGGCTCTGCCTCTCCGTGCTCACTGTTGACCGTGTAAATGAAACCAGCTCAAGGTCCATTTACTCCCACAAAAGACAAGCCTTGATACAATGCCTCGCTATTCTACCACAGACACACACACACACACACACACACAAAACAAAAAACACACCTAGAGGCATCACCTAACAGGTTTTGGGCTTTTGATTACCCACTAAGTCATACAACTAGTCTTACGAGCAGCACTCATTATAATATAAACAAACACACACACACACACACACACACACACACACACACACACACACACACAAATCAACCAGCAGCAAATAGTACTGTGTGTTCAAGCAGCCGTTGCTATAGGCCAGGTATTTTCACAGCATGCTTGTGGTGCTGCCTGTAATGTACAGAGAAAAATGTGTAGCGCACAGGACCAACTTCCTGCCTAATTACAGTGACATCTGACATACACACACTGACTGAGCTGTGAGTGTTTTCTCTTTGTCAGAGTGGACTAGGTCGTTTCCTTTTGTGTTACATGAGTTAAGAGAGAGGCATGAAACTCAGAGCAGTCAGAGTAGGGGCCCACTTTCACCTCTAGCAGGCACTCGAGCTTCCTGTGTGGCTGGCTCCCCCTGGGTCCTGCGACCCACCAGACTACAGCGAACATGTGGATGACATGCTCACAGTCTACACAGTCTACACCTTAGCCAGACAGCTCAACACACACACACTCTCACACGCACACAGTGGCGCACACACACGCACACACACACGAAAACAGCAGAGGCTTACTGAACTCCATACCCATTTCAGCAACACAGCTGATATTTTTCAAAAGTATTACTGATTGATAATGCAGGCCAGTGCTAAAAGAAGTTAAGAAAACATCTATTAAGAGTGCTGTTAAATGCAAAACTGTTGACATCACATGTAATCCAACATGTCAAAAACACCCCCAGCTAACTAAGTTAAAAGAGCATGGTTCATTCATTGCCCTATAGTGATGCCAAAATTCCATAATCACACACCATATGGAAATGAATGAGTGCCGACGCACAAATGGAAATGATGTCACTTTTGGCAAACTTAGGGCGAGTATGTGATCGCCATCACCCAAAGCCACACACACATCCATTCACATTTATGACTTGGAGAGGAGAGGTGAAAGAATACCTCTAATCAAAAGGTAGTGCACAAAAGAGGGAACGTCTCGCACAAGTTCTGTGCAAAACATCAAAACACCTGACGAGGAAAAAAGGTAAACGAACATGCTTCTCACCATTTCCATTTTGTCCGTGGGCGTGAGGTGTCGGTCCTTGAGGTCTGCCGCCGAGGCACCCTTAGGCAGGGAGCTGGTGGGAGAGCTGGCCCTGGAGTTAAGCACCAGGGCCGCGGCGGTGCCCGGTACAGGGTCTTCGTCGTCCGAGTCGGGCAGCGGCGTGGGGCTGATGTCCTCCAGGCCCGTGCTGGAGGGACGCGAGGGCAGCTGCGAGGACGAGGGGGGGATGGGCGAGAGCTGCGAGGAGGACGAGGAGATGGGGCTGCCCTCCATGCGCACCTCCGTGTCGGAGTCGCTGGCGCGCTCGCTCAGGAAGTGCAGCTTGGTGCGCTTCTCCTTCAGGAGCATCTCGATGCGCGAGTCCAGGCTGTGGCGCTCTGAGTCCAGCGGTGGCGTTGCGGCACCAGGGGACTGGCAGGGCGACGGCGTGCGGGCCATGGGGGGCGTCGTGGGCCCCACCGCGGGCACCGGTGGCGGTTCGGGCATCGGCGGGGTCTGGGGTTTCTCCCGGACCGGGACGAAGTCAGGGGTGGAGGGCAGGGGCGGGGGACGCCGGTAATCCCCCTCCCGCTGCACGGGGTGGGGAAACGGGGGCGGCTCGGCGGGGGGGTACGCTGGGGGCATGGGGGGCGTCTGCTGGTACGGCGAAAAAGCCGACTTGAAAGCGCCGGCGCCGACCGGAGGAGGGGGGGTGTGGGTGAAGGCCACTGGCGGCTCTGGTGGGGGCGGTTGGTGCTGCTGTTGTTTGAAGGGGGGTGGCGGCTGTTCGGACTGCGACGCCAGATGCACGTAGTGGCGCTCCGTGCGGCGGTTGTAGGCGTCCTGGAACTTCGACTCGTGCCGCCGGTGCTTGAAGCTGCCCCCCGAGCCGTCGGCGCGGCCAGGCTGGTAGGTGGGTGTGGCCTGGCGGCTGGAGTAGGAGGAGTCCTGAGAGAAGGGCGTGCCCGAAGCCCGAGGGGTGTTGAGAGGGGTGTTCTGGGACGCCGGCGTCTCCTGCCTCAGGCTGAAGTAAGCCGTGTCCTGGGATAGGGGCGTTCCTGTGCTTGGAGTGGACGTTCCGCCCACCATGGACGTACTGCCCTCGGACAGCCTTCTGATAGGCTCCTGCACACAGACACACAAACACACACAATAAAAAAAAAAAATGTGTTAAACAAAAATTGGTGAAACCAAAGACACACAAATAACCACTGCTCAACATGGTAAGCTACACCTGCACCAGTTCTAAACAAACACATATGCTAGGTATATGTGGCGAGGACCAAACAGAGTCAATGCGTTCGGGTGAGGGTTGCCCCAGAAAGCAGCAATGAAACTGAAGTCTGGCTGTGGCTGGCCCACATACACATTACGGGCACAGCTGTCACCGGAGGGGGTGCAAAGCGCAGGTTGCGACAGTTTTGTTCGCTTGATGTCCACTGGCAGGCGGCAGCGCAGCGAGTGAGTCTCACGGGCAGAGTGGCGCATTCCAGACGGGGCCTCATTTTACCACCTGCTGCACTGATAAACGGGATTAAAGATAAGGGTTATAAGGGCTTCAGCTTCCCTTGGTAAGAGGGCTCCCTCACTCACTCACTCTCGGGCCGCCTGGCTGGATGGCTCACTTTCTCTCTCTGTCACACACACACACACACACACACACACACACAAACCCTGTCCAGCTAGCGTAATTACTCACTGCAATACAGCAAGAGCAACACCCCCCCACCACCTCTTCTCTGCCATGACATGCAGGTCAGAGACAAACTCCAGAAAAACATGCAACACGCTGTTGTGATTGGGTCTGGGCAATACATGGGGATTCAGTCAAAATATATTGCTGTATGCTTGTCGTCGTTTTTTTTTACCTATTTGTGAGCTACACTTACATATTCTTCCTGACTAACATTTTAATCCCAAGACAGAGAGACCTTCCGGTCAATTACAAACTGCATCCTTTATCATAGAAATAGACTTTTCAGTTATCATATCATTGAAAAATACTGGAAAAAAATAAGCTCACAGCTTTATGCACACACTGCAGAAACACATGCACAGCAATCTTTTTGTGGTAGGAATTATTACATTTTACTGATCATGGAAGAAAATATTTTTTCCACATACACATCTTTCAGGTAATCTCACATGCACTAAGACTTGGCAGAATTTCACTTCATACAAAACAACTGACTGTACATCGTGATCTCTTACAGCCTTTCCATGATTTCCAACAGGCCCAAAAAACTGAATTAAGGACTGCACTAACGGCAGCAATAGCAGCAACGGCGGTGGCAGTCACATCACCTAGTGACCCATCGCTGACCCTGGAGTGACGTGTCTGTGGAGTGTGCCTTTCGGGACTTACCAGTAGCGCCTCCGCTATTGCATGGGGGGACACCCCACGAGGCTCCTCACCCCCGACAGGGAGCGTCCGAGGAGTGTAAGTGCCATTGATCAGGAGCTGGAAGTACCGCTGGCGATTCTCACCTGGACAAGGCAGGCGAGAGCAAAACAAGAGAAATTCACAAAGGTTGTGGCTGACTGTCCAAAAGACATCAAATTCATGCATGCAGATAATTGTGGATAAAGTGTGCACAGTTTATGCAGACATGGCAAAACTACTACATGCTGCTTATTCACAAATCAGAAATTTAGTCAATGCAATCTACACAAACTGGTGAACAAAATGATCAACACAGCCACCTACTAAACAAAAGGCCATCTAATCTAATCTAAAAAAAAAAACACGAATTTGTGCTTCAAATTAAGTTGTAATTAAATGTATACAATTTTTGTTGCATCTTTGGACAGATCACTGTCAACATTCATATGCACGACACATGATGTTTTGTCACTGTCTCTTTAAGAGATGAGAAAGCGCGTTGAGGTTGTAAATACGATTCCATTCAAGCAAGCCAAAGCTATGATAAAGCGGTTTTCCGTTCATCAAGTAGAGAACTACTTTAACATACAACCTAAGTGAAATACACTAAAAGACGACGATTGTACAACAATTGTAAAATAATAATAATAATAATAATAATAATAATAATAATTTCTACAGAGGTCTGCATAACAAGGTTAAATGCAAGCCAAGTATATTAAAGTAGACTAAAATGCAATGAATTCTATTCCGCGTAAAGTTGGAGACTGAAATTGGAATACATTTTAAGCTTCAAAAAAATACTCTAAATGTCGGGACGATTTGGCCTACTACATTCAGCAAAGAAACATTCACGAGGGGATGCAATTACTCTGGTTACTAAGCAACCCATGTAAATTAAAGCACGTGTCTTGACATTAAATCGACAACCCCTATCGAGATCAACAACAGGCTGAATGGGCAGATTTTGACAATTCAGGAAGACCGTCACGGAGACGATTTAAGTCCTTAACACTTGTAATGTAGTCTAGATATTTGGGTAAAACAATTTACCTTTTGGGTCTAACTCCACGTGGATGATGTTGCCCATCACGGACGTGTTATGGAGACTGTGTACGGCACTCTTCGCTGATTTCACAGCTCCGAATACGACTTTAGCAATCCCCAAATGTTTCTTGTTTTTCGGATTGTACAATATTTCCACCTCTTCAATGTCACCAAATTTCTTGCACATGTCGGTCAGAAATCCCTCCCTTATGTTGTCGTTTAACCTGGCGAATGTCACCTCCTTTGGAGGTACAGGACCAACGTAGCACTCGTCAATCTGAAATAAACAAATGACGTTCTTGATCAGAATTACATCCCATAGCCTATGTATGCTACATAATAAATTGTCGTCGTTAATTTACAATAGGCCCAAGCCTGAGAGTGGTAGCCTGTAAACAATTAGCCTACGTTTACTAGGCTAAAACAAAACTGTCAATAAAGTTTGGAGGGGAAAAACTAGACTAGGCTACTACATGTAGGCTTCCACTTAATACAGTGTTAACGATAACACTATACAGACAAATTAAAATAGGACAAGCAACAGTGTGGACACATGCACAGTCGAAAATAAACAAGCTACAGCTACTGTCATATGTTTTAATAAATAGACCTACTACCCCGTTTAAAATATATGCACATGCAATACAAATAGGCCTAAGATAATGCTATCTAAATTGTCCCAACATATATTCAAGTTTAATGAACTGACCGACCCCTGCTAAATAGGTTATGTGAAGCACAAGTCAATGAGGGGGTGTGACAACCTTAAATTTTGGAACTGGGAGATCGGTCTCCTTGAACTTGGTCCGGAGTCGACCGATTCTGGGGTCCCTAAGCATATCCACGGGTGGCATTCCGGAGTTCTGGATAAAGGTAGAGGGGGGAAAAAATCAACAATGAGTCAGGACACATCCATGGGCTAGAGAGTCTAGTTTGACAGACCTCGAGTAGCCTAGTCCGTAGCATACAGATAACGTTAGCGGCGACATGCGCCTTGCTCACAGCATTTCAGTTTAACGTTACAGACATTATTCTTTAACTTAACTCAAACGCAAAGAGACTACTACACTCAAAAAATCTCCCAACATTGTTAAGAGAGGTGGCCAACAATGACACTTTGATGTGCTGTGTCAGGTGCTGTGACGACGAGAGCAAGCGTGTTTACTGTGTACGCGACATTGTATCATGCAGCGTACAGTAGGCTACAGTCTGCTACAAATGTATCAATTGCATCCAATACTAATCAGTGCTCACAATGCGCTGATAACTTTACTCACAGGTATGTTAAAATGCTGTCCATCATAGCGGTACAGTTTCTGCGCTCCCTTTTTTAACCCTGGGTCAATAATCAACTTGTAACTTCTCCAATGGTGACTTCGTCTCTCCCCCGAACTGCAAACGGGATGGTTTCTCTCCATGCCGTTCGCCAAACCTATGAGGGATTGAGAAGAGAAAAATCAACAAACGTTATTATATCGTAAAAACACATATGTTTCTGCATACATATCGCACAATGAGGGAAATGGGGGGTTAGACGCGGATCCCAGTTACCGAAACAGACATTTCAGAGGAAGAAAAAAAGACCAAGCTTACTTGAACGCTGCCTTCTACCGTGATCTTCATTTATATCCTCGAGTCTGGACATGATGTGTCCGATCGAATATTTCAGTACCAAACGGCAAGATATTTAACCTCTCAGTGCTTACATTACATGATTTAAAGGATACTGCCTCCTTTTTGCGAGCCAACACATATTGTGTGCCTCTAGTCTGGGGTTTCTGTCTCTCCCACAATACACCACTATAGAGCTTCACCAACCTTCCCCTGCTCCAGCACATTCGTTACGAAGTTCCTCTGACTCGGTCTTATTAAAGCTTTGTTGGCAGGTAAATTGTAAAATGACTCTATATTAAATCGTTTACGCTAATATTATTTCTCTCACAAATATCGACATTCAAAATAACAGAAACAGTATACGAATAAACAAGGCTTTCAAAAACGCGCTGAATCTGCCGCGTGGATTTACGTTAACACCAAATACAAGATGGACATTGGAAGCAGCCGATAAAAGAGCATAGAGGGACTGAACTGAAAAACGCTCTGACATTGCTAAGAACAAACATTTCGAAGAATCTAACCTAGTTCAAATACCGTTTGACTTATGGTCCCGTCTTTGCAATTTTCTTTAAAAAATAGCAGTCTTTAATATGGGCACAGGCATGTTGATGGTGGTTCTTCCTTTAAATACAAAATGTCTGAAGGGACAATGTTGGAACATTAGATTTACAATGCATTTTTTATTTGAATTGTAGGCTGTAATGTTATCAAATGCATTTCATATTTTATATTAATAAGGCCTCTAAATTAGCCTACGCGTGTTTTTGAAACAGTAAGGAACCGAACAGTTTGATATTTTGCGGTGCTTGGGCAATTGGCTGGTTAACAGCACTACCCGCTCTAGCCAATCAGAATGAAGCACCATTTTAGCTCCTGCTATTAGAAGCACAGTCGACAACTTCCCTACCAGAGAGCCGAGAGGGGGCTGAACGCTCAGGCAGCCATCTTTCCTGCATTGGAACTCAATGGCCAAAAACTGTTTCCTTTGTTCCTAAAGGGGATCTTATGCTTCATTTCATCACCTCTTATTGGACTACATAATATATTACAATGTTTCTGTTTGCAGGATCTAAGAAGATGGAAGAAATGGTTGGATGTTATCCCTTTGACATTTTTAAAAGCTTTTTTGGTCTCTTCCTGGAATCATTTTTGTCCTAACTAGGTCATGGCACACCCATATAACAACCTTTTTCTTTCTTAAGAAAGTTCTAGTGAATAAACAGTTTAATTGTATTAAGTCTGTATTGATATAAAACACTAAGTGTTTTAAAGGCATTGTACCATACATGGCCAAGTAAGAATACAGCTAAGTACGTTGTTTTAGAGATTATTATTATCTTTTTACAAATTTAGAAGGCTACATTAAATGTGTATTGTTGAAGTGCCAGTCTTATGTGGTAGTGTATGTCAGGAATCAATAATCTGATATGATGATTGAATAGCTTAAATTAGAATTACTGGAATTTCAAATGTTTTTCACAGATGCATGAATTTGTTTAAAAATATCCATTTGGGGCTTTGGCGATATTGCTTCTCCTATTTCAGCAGGCAAAGCAGGCCAAGAGGAAACAATTGGCCCTGGCAGAAAATGCTGAATCACTAGAGTGACTGGTGAATGTGGTTGTAGATAGTCTACACTTAACCCCCATCAATGTTTTTCACATAACTACATTTGTTACCAGTCACATTTCACATTGGACATTGTCAGGTTACACTAAGGAACAGCTCCATAAGGTATCCTTAAACCTGATGAAATGTGTTCAAAGGGAAAAAAAGAAATTGGTTATTTTTTGTAATAAATCTTCACATGTACCCTTTTCTTCCAGAGGCATTTCCTCTAATCACATGTAAGTAAAGCTGTGTGACCTTGAACCAAGGGCATTTTCTCTTTAAAGAAATCCTGCCTCATAACAACCTCCTCCTTTCTGCTAAGTTGTTTTTCCTTAGGCGTGCACATGACACTCACATAAAACTACACATTGAAAAAACTCTTATAAAATATTTACCTTAACATTTTGGTGAAATACATTTATCAGGCCTACACGCTGAAGGAAAAGGAACGTTTTCATAGCCATCTTCGGATCCTCTAACTGTTTATGAAGGGGTGGGGATGCAACGCCTAAAAGGAAGAAAACAAGTGCTGTGTAACTATTTCTTGAATTAATTTGTTATTTAAAGTACGTAAGATCTCACTGTCCAACGAATTAGAATGCTGAGTATCTTGAAGCAGTTTCACTGAACAATATGCAAACATCTCCCTCTTCCTGGAAACAGGACCGCAGTAAAATGCGTACGCTCTTCATATAGAAGAAGGAAAACTGGCACATCTGGCAGGGGAATCTTTTCAAATCTAAGGTAACAGTTTATGGATTCCCCACCTGACTATTTTACACGTTAAACTAAAGCATTATTTATGTGAGGCTCAGCCCCTGTGGCTTAATTACTTTAGTTGTTTACTCTGCTTATAAAAGCATACATAAAAAGCAATCAGGAAAATGTTTAAAAATGACCTGGAATGAAGGAAAGCACTGTTTCTCAAACTTACAGGCAATTAAAATAACTGTAATCCTCGAGGGGAATTAGAAGGTTATGTAAGTAAATAACTTTAAAGAACTGAGGGCTAAGATCATCTTCTAGAATTTTCCCCCTGTCGCCCCATATCCAAAGCGACCTTTGATATGAGCTGTCGTTAAATGGCTTCTCTGCTGCTCTCTTTTCAAAATGGCTTCTTCACACACACACTCCACAGTGAGTG
>JASCQY010000022.1:5162482-5174457 GCA_030264315.1 Sardinella tawilis
GTGTGTGTGTGTGTGTGTGTGTGTGTGTGTGTGTGTGTGTGTGTGTGTGTGTGTGTGTGTGTGTGTGTGTGTCACTTCATCTTCTGAATTTTAGCACAACAGACTCGCTGCAATGCCAAAAGGTAGGGCCTGCAGTTGTCAATTAAAATTTGTCATCACTGCTTGTCATCTGGGACAACTTTGAACAAAGTCATTACCGTTTTTTTTCCAGGTAATGTCACATTAACGCTCACCTTGACTTTCTCTCCAGTCAACGTCTCAATTTCACATTCTTGTCCGATTGTGAAGGTGTTGGTCATGACTTTTGGGCCCGTGGTGACAGTGACCTTGAAATCATTGCCATTCTGCTCAATCTCAGAGATGCTTTTGATGTCCTTGCCCTTCTCAATCATCTCATCAGGAAGTCCTGCAAATTGAAAAGTTTGAACGGTCTTGTAGCATAAGGTAGGCCTACAGGTGCAAACAATAGCCTGCTGTAAGCAAAACGATCAAAAAAGAATAGGAATTTATTCGTTCATATCCTAAATTTTCCAATAAAATAGGCATAATGTAAAGACCACCCCAGTAGGCTACCCAAAATTCGTTAGCCATCTTTTTTATAGGCTTTGGCAATTAACAACTCACCAATGGCCTTCATGAAAGGCTCAAAATTCTCCTGAGACTCAAGCTGATATTTTCCACTAAAGGCCATGGTGAACTTCGAAGAGAAAGCGCCGGTTTAGCAGAAGTCAAACACTTATATAGCTCCTGGAAGAATAATTAACCTGGCAGGTGTAGTGATTTCATTTAGTCTAATTGTAGGCTACAAATGAGGTAATGTGTTGTGAAACATGAGTAAAACGTTGCCGCTGCTGATAACTGTTCCAAACCTAATCAGTGTGAACGAAGCGGACGACAAGATCAAAGTGACTGGCTGGCTCACCAAGTTATCCCAACTGTAAGTCATTCTCGCTTTATTATGGAGGAAAACAATGTGAGTCATGATAACTTAGCTGTGTAAACAGTAAACTAACAAATTTTATTTGACCCTTCTACACTAGCTACTTTTTTGGCGTTAGGGAAACTTCAACCTAGGCCTAGATGTTAGTTTTTGATTTGCAATTGTTAACCGAAGGTGGTCCTGCAATTTACAGTAGGCTTAGGCTAAATTAAACTGTCTGCCTATTTAGTGTCTATTGGCGAATCCAGTGTTGAGCAGCCAAAATCACGCTACTTTTTCATTGTCTGTCTTCTCAAATATTTCTATGAAATCAAAATTAAATCAGTTGAGGCCTGCAGTTTCCAGTTGGGCTACTACTTATTTCGTTTACCTTCACTAGGACAAAGGTCAAAATTCGACAAGTTTACTGACTTGATAAGATAGGACTGCAGATTTCAAACCCAATTTGACATGTGCGACTTGTTCTCGATGATCCAGGAGGTGGCGTAGTTGCGCACATTTTATCGAGGTTTGCGTCAGGTTGGCGACTTGATGGTTGGCCACCGTGTGAACTCGGTGTGTTTCACTGAAATGTGTTCCTTTCGTGAACCCATATAAGTCGTTCCTGTCTTCCAACTGTTGCCCTCTGTCCCCGATTTGCTTTGACTGTTGAGGTACGAAATTTCTAAAAAATCTCTAAAGACTTAACATTTGTTTTTGTGGGCAATGGTCCTGTGAATGATCAAATTGCGAATATCTGCAAAACCACAGTGGACCTACACGAAGCAGCAGTCTGTTTCTTCTAAGTTAGTCATGTCGTTGAAATTGACCATTAACGTTACCTGCAACAACTTAGTGGAGTGAATCTGTCCTGTGTTTTGAGACAAAACGCTGCCGACGATGCTAGCCTACCATACAGTAGCCTATGCCATATACGGTAGGCCTACCAATAATGTAAAAATACATAGCCTAATGTTTTGCCTAAAAGCCTAATGTTTTAGGTTTACTTTTAGTTTTGTTATTGCAGTTTTGTCGAACATATCTGCCTGCAGTTCATAGACCCTAGAAGAGTCGAAACTATAGCCTTATCTGTTGATGCAACCATGCATTTGCATAAACATTGCAGTGGGCTTTTACTGTGGTAATTGAGGTTGAATTCCTCCTGCAGCACTATCACTGTGAAAGATGCGTTACTGCAGTACCCGAGGAGGCGTGCAGGGATGGGACTTCAGACAGGTGCTGTTTTCCGGCTACGCCTCCGATGGGGGCATGTTCATGCCAGAGACTGTCCCCACCCTGTCCCCCGAAACGCTACGGTCCTGGGTCTCCCTGTCCTACCCCCAGGTGGTCTGTGAGGTCCTCACCCACTTCATCCCCGAGGAACTGATCCCAAAGAAAGACCTACAAGGTGAGCGACCCTGTGGCTCTCTCTTGTAGCTAGATTGACTAACTGGCCACTGGCCAGACTGGCTAGTCAGTAAAGCCCAGTACTTGACACAAGGCTCACAAAGATTGACACAACACTAAGCAAATCTCAGTTTTCTGTTAGGATTTGTTTGTTTGTATGTGCACGTTGGCATGAGGCAGGTCTCAAAATGTGCTCTTCTAACAAGATAAACAAAAAAAAATTACAATTCTGGTAGTGAATGTTCGTTTGACAGAGCCAAAGGAGCCTGAATTATCTTGAGCAAATGATGACAAGGCTGCATGATTAGTTCACTATTGATTAGATGAATTGATGTAGTGTTTCCCTCTCACGAAGTTATAATCAAATCAGCGGGAGAACAACACGCACATCCTAGAGACCGCCTCCTACCCCCACGATGGTCTCAGAAAATCATGTGGGATATACTTTGATGAATTTGTTATTTGATGAATAACTTTGATGCACCATCAGTGACCTTCCCTTTGTGTCTTCCCGATTCTCCAGGCCTCATTTCCGATGCGCTGTCCAAGTTTGCGGTGCCTGGGGCGGTGAACATAGCCAAGCTGAAGAATGGCCTCTCCATCTTTGAGCTTTTCCATGGGGAGACAATGGCCTTCAAAGACTTGGCCATGACCTGCACAGTCCGTTTCCTGGAGTACTTCCTGCAGAAGGAGAGCAGGAGAGCCACCATCCTCGTGGGTAAGTGACCCACTGTCATCTGTAACAACAGCTAGGGTAAAGCTCTGCACATCGATTCCTTTTTGTTTGATAGCCGCCTTTTTGTTAAAGTGCACTATTCTGTTGATGCTGAATGATACCATTTTACTGAATTATAGGGTGTTGGTGTTCAGTTAGAGCTTATGCTCTGTCTGTGTGTGTGTTTGTGTGTCCATCTCTCTGTCCATGCACTGTGTGTGTGTGTGTGTGTGTGTGTGTGTCCCTCAGGTACCTCAGGGGACACTGGCGGCTCTGCGATATGCGGTGCCCGCGGCCTGCGTGGAGTGGACGTGGTGGTGGTGTTCCCCCGCGGTCGCATCACCCCCGTGCAGGAGAAGCAGATGACCACCAACCTCGAGGACAACATCCACGTGTTCGCAGGTGAGTGACACTGCACTCATAGGTCAAAGGTCTCGAATGATGTCACCTCTTGCCACAAGGGAGAATGGTCTCAGCTGATGATGTCACAACATTTCAGACCTTGGCCTTTGGGAAATTATGTCACGTGAATATGAATTTTGGAAAGCAAAGAATGACCTCAAGTAATAATGTTTAATGATTAGACTTCAGATAGTCTGGCAACAAAATCAGTAATCATAGTGAATTGTTAAGGGATTTGGGTATGTAAATATGTAATTTAAATGCCTTGAAAAATAATTGTTTGAAAAATAATTGTTTTCCCACTTCATTGATTTGTTATCTTACATGCTTGACTCATCACTGTTTGTTTGTGACGTGTGTGTGTGTGTGTGTGTGTGTGTGTTATGCATAAAAGGTGGAATTCTCGGGGGTACTAAGATCAAAAATCACATAGCTGCGTGCTACCATTTGGGCGAATGGCGCATAGCTAAGTGATTTTTGAACTTGTGCACCCCAGAAAATTCCACCCAAAATGTATAAATGTAATGTGTGTGTCTGTGTGTTGCTCTGCATATTGTACTACCTCTCCAATATACAGTAGACTGCATTATACAAGAAATCTGCCTTGCCTGTGTGACCCCACAGCGGACGGGACTTCAGACGACATTGACCTGCCCCTGCGTCGGCTGTTTGCGGACCAGGACCTGGTGAAGCGACACGGCCTCATGAGCCTAAACTCGGTCAACATGTCGCGCATCCTGGTCCAGTTGGCACACTTTGTGTACGCGTACCTGCAGCTCAGCGGCGTGGACAAAACCCAAGCTGGAGAGGCTTTGCCCACTCTGACGTTGGTGATACCCACGGGTGGAGCTGGCAACATCGCAGGTGAGTGCTAAGAGTGGTGTGTGCCATGTCATCTTATCCATGTAAACTGTATAGTAGAAGTAAGCAGTAGAAGAATTTTTCTTTCCCCAAAAGTAGCAGTTGAGGAAATGATGTAAAATTTGTGCAGCAGAGAGATCAGGGACATGCAGAGAAGGAACAGTACTCTTTATGTGGATATTATTCACTGTTCATTTCTGTTTACCTGTGCAAGCAAAACTTCTCAGTATGGTTCTTTCTAAAAACTCATATTGCTGTTTTTAATTATAATCTCCACCTCTTTCTCTCTTTGCGTGTGTGTGTGGTGTGGGTGTGTGTATCTGTGTGTGTGTGTGGTTTCCTGTATGTTAGCTGGATGTATTGTAAAACACATGTCGGTGCCGATAAGACTCGTTGCCATGGTGAACTCTAATGACATTGTGTGCCGTGCCGTCCAGAAGGGTGATTTCTCCATGGCAGCCAGTGTCAAGCAGACCCTGGCCCCGGCCATAGACATTCAGGTGCTTCAAATGTGTACTTCATTTCTGGCATCATATGGGCGTGACTTATGGGCTGATTGTTGTGATTGACCTGTGTGTGTGTGTGTGTGTGTGTGTGTGTGTGTGTGTGTGTGTGTGTGCTCGTGTTTGGTCTGTCTGAAGGACCCCTACAACATGTAAAGTGTTTTTTGGCTTCTGTCGGGGAAAAATGGATCACTGGTGAAAAACATGCTGGAGGAATTCCAGAAGTCTCACCGCCTCCCCCTAACAGATGAACTTCATAAAGAGGTAAGTGTGACACACACACACACACACACACCAGAATTAATTACGAAGGCTATACAAAAGGTTACTAAGGATGGAACATACACCAACAGTGTGTATGTGTGTGTGTGTGTGTGGTGCGTAGCTCAATGCAGTGATGTGCTCAGGGAGCGTTTCCGATGAGGGGATTGTAGAGGCCATGCGACAGTGTTGGGAGGAGAACCACTACCTGGTGTGTCCACACACAGCTGTCGCTGTCTGGCACCACTACCACACACAACCACTCCCGGGGGAAAACAGGTCAGACACACACACTTACATACAGTACACAACACCCACTGGCTCACACAGACTCACATTCACACCTTACCTTTACTGTTACATTTACCCACACACACCACACACATACACATACACTCGCTCACACATATTCCTACACACACTTACATAGTTACACTACTCACTCACAGACAAACTCACTCTTTCTCTCACACTGACTTTGGCACTCATTCTTTCAGTTTTGGACTGACTCTCTTTCTTTCTCATATATATATATATATATATATATATATATATATATATATATATATACACACACACACACACACACACACACACACACACACACACACACACACACACACACATATACTCACTCCCTTTCCCTCTGTCCCTGTTGCTAAGGTGCTACATAGCTACAGCATCTCCGGCTAAGTTCCAGGCGGCGGTGGAGAAGGCTGGGCTGCCTCAGGAGCTCCCGGAGGCGGTGAAGGCCCTGGAGAGCAAGCCCACACGCTACGTAGACTTGGAGCTGGGGGAGGACTGGGAAGGCCGGCTGAGGGAGCGTATAGAGGCCATCGGGAAGGTCAGGGCAAGTGGGTCACTCTTTTACCCAGCAGGCAACAAACCCTGACTTGGACCATTTTAGTTGAAGACTTTTTTTTCTGTGTAAGGGTGGTAGCCTAGTGGCTAAGGAACCTGGATAGCATGCTAGTCGCCCGGAAATTGTTGTTTCGAATCCCAGCTGCCAACGTTAAGCCCTTGAACAAGACACTTAACCCCAAGTCGCCCTGAAATGAATTCATTGATAATTTACAAATGTAAGTCATTTTGCTTTTTTTTTTTTTTTGTAAATGAAGGAAAATATTTTTGATACTATATTTCATTCAAAGATGTAATTACAAATCTATTACATTTGTTAAAATTGTATAAAATAGGATAAATTAATTTTTATTTAAAAGTAGGCAAGGTATGACGAATGGAGATTTCACAATACTTATAAATGCTGCCAAGGATTGAATGTTGTAATCTTGGTCTGTGTCCCAGAGCCTTAAGGACTGGATGCTGCAGTATTGGTTCACACCTCAAAGCCGCAGAGATTGAATGATAGCCTTGATCTATGTTCCAGAGCAGCACAAGACTCTTTGTATCAAAATAATAATAACCGCTATCCAGAAGATTTTGGATAAAGCACACATGCTCAATTATGCCTACCAGTAATTGGATATGTTTGTGGGTGTGGGGTGTGGGTGTGTATGTGTGCGTTGAGGTAAAATGTGTGTGTGGGAGTGTGTGTTCTTAGATGACATGCATGTCATCTGATTGTTTATCTGCCTTTATCACCAATGCCCTATGCCCTTGCATTCACACTCCATATAACTTTATGGGCAGTGTTTTTATGGGAGCCAGTGTTCTTCACCCTCTGAACTCTGGAGAGGTGTGTGTGTGTGTGTGTGTGTGTGTGTGAGAGAGAGAGAGAGAGAGAGAGAGGGTGACAGAGAGAGAGAGTGTGTAAGGATTTCATCAGACTTGCATATCACATACAGTTCCTGCGCTTAATTTAATTTGCACATTAAGATGTTCTAAGGATGTCTTCTTTTATTTTCCTGTCAATCATTCACAACAACTCTTTTTCTTTCGAAAGACAAGTTACTGTGTCTACTGTGTCTTGAAAAATCCATCTCACAGAGTTTTTATATTTTAAAAAGCAGTGATTTTTATGCCTTATTTCCATTTACTATTGGCTGTTTTAATTGTAACTATCTCAAGCGACATCTGTAACTAGTATATGATGAGCTATCATTATGTAATCAATTGTGTCTTGATGATACAGATCTGAGATAATGGTGTTGACTATGTGTGTGTCTATAATACTAACTGTCCTATCAGTTCCATCTCTCAGCAGCATAGTGTATACAAGTTTTGTTTATAAAGGAATTATAAACAGTGAACGGATACACTCCCGGCTATTATTTCTTCAGAAATAAATTGTTTTTGTTTTACTCACATTTTTGTCTTTTGGCCAATGTTCACCAAACTGAAGACTATGCAGTATATCTGTTTAATTGTTCTAGGCTACTATTTCTGATTTCTGAGGTTTGTTATGCACTTAAAATTGTATTTTGTCTTCTTTTGCAAGAATCTCTGATAAAATCTTTTTTGCAGACTTGTTTCAGTGACATTCATGGTTATAGAACTGAATGGAATATGACATTAGGTTGCATTTCAAAATCTATGTGCATTCTACCGTCATGTTAGACACTGAAATCCAACAAATAACAGAATTGTACTCAAGAGATCTTATCTTCATACTTTATTCAGCTTGTTTATTCAACTCCAGAAATAACTATTACAGTACAATATAGTATTCCTGTACTTGTGTTATACACATCTATTTATATTGATTTGCTGTACAAAATTTCGATATGTACATGTGAATGCTTAGGTCATTGATTGATGTGGTCACTGTTTTTTTTGTCGACGCACCTTCATTGCTTCAGACATTTCTTCATCAGTCCTTACAGCCCTCATTGGTGGAGTCTGAACGGGTGGGTCTGCCCACTGATATGAAGGAGCTTCATGAGAAGGTCCTTGCTGCTTTCCGATTGGTTAAGAGGAGTATCCTCGTCGTCAGCCTCCAGGCAGGATTGGTCAACAACACAGCCCTCTGGGAGAGAAAAAGACACAATGTACTAAGTTATCAGTCTTGACACACACAACATGCATGATTTTGCAATGTATGTTAATTTATGGATGTAGATACTGTGATGAAATCAGAATGCTGAGGAATAGACATCCACAGTCCACAGATGTTTTCCATACACTAATGCATAACATTTATTACAGTGAATGCTGAGGCTGTATCTGGTGTCAGACAGTAGACAATGTCAAAGACTATTAAAAAAGCAACCAGACATATATCAAAATCACTTTCTCAGTTATATCTTTGTAAACCTTGCAACTCTGTTGGTATAGATGAAATTGGAAACATTAAATATCTCATCCTCCAAACTGCATCACTTACACATGCAGTATAAATTCTGTCAATAGAAGGAAAGCATTATGTGATTTACCCTTCAAAGACATGCATTGCAATCAGTTGATATTGCTGATGATGGATGCCTTCATTTAATCAGTTGATTGAAATGTCACAAAAATATTCTGAAAAATAACACTGAGCTGATAGAGATGAGATTAGTGCACACTTGTCCCCGCTCACCTGAGTCACAGCAGATGCCCGGAGCGGCACAGTGTCCATCCTCAGAGCCGCAGGCCCGGCCACCGGCCTCACAGGGGGAGGGCAGGAAGTTCTCCTCCAGGCAGCGGGCCGTCTCGGGGGAGCCCAGGTAGCAGCCCATCCCTTCCCCACAGCAGATACTGGGGCCGAAACAGCGGCCTCTGTCCCCTGGCCCACACGACAGGCACTGGAGCAGAGAGAAGATTATATGGTTTAGCAACAGAGGTACTAATGGACAAATTTTGAACAGTGAAAACATGTGCCATTGCAGTTAACAATGGATGAGAAAGCCAGAGAGTTGAGAATGTTAGATCAATAACTCAATAACTAAATTCCAAGAAATATATTGTATAATACAATAGAGCCTTTGTCACATTAAATGTAAGGATACAATGACGAGAAGTATAACCAAAGATCATGGAATATTGACCCTCTGTGGTATAACTCTACGACAGACATAATCTGCTGTCCTCATAAGGCAGCATAACTATTACAGCCACAGTAATCTACTACTGTATTCCCTGACTCTGAAGAGGATGCACAATTCATCAACTACTTTAACTTTAACACAGTGGAAGATCTGTTCTGCATTTCAAAGTGTGTATTGGTCATGCACCTTTCTGGGCAGATCCTGGAGAGCTCTTTTGCCTCCGATGGGGCAGTTGGAGATGTAGCAGGCTGTGCAGACAGAGAGAAGGCACAGCAGGCAGAAGACCAGTCCTGGGGCTCCAGACATCACTGACGGAGCACAGGAGAGAGAGGCAGTGAGAATCATGTTAGCAGAAGGTTTTTCCATCAAAAAAAAATATCCCATTTAACTCCCTCGGAAGATTCTGTCTGAGCCTTATGCTGAAATATGACATTTAGCATTATTTTGTATTAATGGCAAATGAAATATTATAAAAAGCACACAAACTTACTTTGTTGAGGTTGATAGTTGAGGGTCTGAGGTGCTGGTTTGCGTTGTATCAGGAGAGAAGATGCGTCTTTGGTCTTGGGTAAGAAAAGAGGCCCTTATATACTCTTAAAACACCTGAGGACATGATGTGGGTTTGTATCCCCTTGTTAACAGTGATCACCTTCAGATTAATTGTGTGACCTGATGGGGTCAGTGCAATGGACTGTAGGAAGTCCAGTAATGAGGAGTGAGGTTTTTAATGGAGATCACTCGTGACCGTGCATAAGGACATCACAGCTAGAAGACAGGACAAGGTTAAGTGTCCACTGGTCAGATTTTGAAGTTAGAAATTCGGACAAAGCCATAAGTCTAAGTCGGTCAGTTACAGGCAATCGTAATGTGCATCAATACCACCATGTCTCCTTTGTTTGGAAGGAGCATTCATCTGCCAGAATACATTTGGCTTGAGGTTAGGTTACAATTTCTTGTAGTCTGTCGGCTACTACTGAGATACACAAAACTAGACAATTGCCTTTGGTGCCAAATATTGGGGGGGCATAGCAGTATTGTTTTTTTTCCTCTTGTATAACTAGAAAAGATTGGGCAAAGTGGGCAGAAAAAAGGCTAGAGTCGGCCTGTTATTACAGCCTTGGATTCCAAAATGAATAAAATTGATCATTTAGGCCTTCTCCAGTTCTGTCATCGTCTAGTAATTAGACACATAAGGTCATGCATTTAATGAGCACCTTTGTAACACCGCACAGCCCAGCAATCTCTGCATAATTGGTTTAATGATGTGCAGGGCCAGTGAATTAAACTTCATTATATGACCAGTCAAAAGGCCAACTGATTCAAATGGTCTACATGACGTGATTTTGACGTAGGCCTAAACTCATCAGGCCTTTACATATGATTATTTTTAAGCAAGCCATACATCTAACAATTGCAACTGCAACAACTGCAACTAAGTGGCAGATTTTTACTGACTGACTGCCCCCCCCCCCCATCCCCCCTGCACTAGCCTGGGATCCAGACCTACAGCTCCGAGCCAGTATGCTCTGCTCTCTGCGGGTAGCAGAGAGCTGGCTCGGAGCTGTAGGTCTGGAACCCAGGCTACCCTGCACAACACACACACACACACACACACACACACACACACACACACACACACAGTGACCACATCAGAGAGAGAGAGAGAGAGTAGGCTAAATAAACCCTATAGAAGATTAGCCTTTTGTGAAACAAAACAAATAGGCCATATTCAGTATTTAGGTTATGCTGCAATCATCGTCATAACACTATAGCCTAAATGTTTCTCCCTGTCCAGTTTAGATTAAACTAATCTGCAACATTTAATTCCATTATCAAGCCGTGAAATAGGGGCACGTATTGTTTACAGGGGATTAACCAACTGATTTCATTTTTGACTGCCGACAGACAACATTGCGACTCCTCCTCTCTGCTGGCGTTGCCTTTCACCTGAGCTCCGTGAGCGGGAGCCAACATGGCGGAGTTTCGGTAGCTCCGTGGTGGCCATCGCAGCTTTTCATGTAACGTCAGCAGTCTAAGACTAATTTTTAGAGATAATACGTCGTGTACAGGCTTTGTTTCCAATATAGACACAAACCGGACATTTGTTGGAAGTATTGTTCAGGCCGCACTCTCTACATTTGCGTGTTTGCTCAGAATCTCAAGCGTCGTTGACAGTCGCTCAGTGACAGGGGGAGTAACTTAGCCTGTTCCACAGGGGTGTCTATAGTTGGGATTTCGGAGAATCTATGTGAAGAAAATGTTTCAAAGGTAGGTTAAATAAGACCGTTTTTTTTATTGTATCCCTCTCCTTTCCGTTGTTTTATCTGCTGTACGACATAGCTCCCCTATCCTCTTATGCTGGAGTGACAGTCAGCTGACACGTAGATGGTTAGTGCGCGATCTCTGGCAAGGTCCGCACTGATAATACATAATAGGGCAACACAGAGGAGGTTTACGATTGCTACCATGCGACTTATTTCTTCAGGCCTAGGCCTGTTTTCTTGCTTTGTTTACAGAAGTCCCATATCCCACTCGCATTGTCATATAGCATTTTTTTTGTCCTGTGGGGTGGACACTGGGCAGCATCGTCTAACAGCAGTTGTCTATGTAGGTAGATTTGAGTAGTGCTGTTTGCTAGTTGTATGTGGGTCTACTATGGCATGAATTATTTTCTTTTTAATATGGAGCGTTGTTTCATGAAATTATGATGTCATGCCATCTTGACAGTCCTTTGTGTACAGTACGACTGACTCCTCCCCTACGAGATGCTCTTTAATGTGTTATTAATCCCGCCCCTCCCCCTCCGGACCGTGTCCCCCCATCACTCTCAATCTCACTCCCGCATCTGACGAAACAAAAAAGCATTTCCCAGTCCTCTGTCACGCAGCATCAGCCTCGTCTGAGGTCTGTGTGTGTGTGTGTGTGTGTGTGTGTGTGTGTGTGTGTGTGTGTGTGTGTGTGTGTGTGTGTGTGCGCGCGCG
>JASCQY010000022.1:5198818-5213200 GCA_030264315.1 Sardinella tawilis
CCCCCAACAAGCTTGGTTTGTCCAGAGAACATATACCATGGCAACACATTGTCCACAGACTTGAAATACACAGCCTTTGAGAAAAAGGGTTACACGCTTTCACTGGCCCGTTTCAATACATTTGCCATTCCATCAAAATGCACACACCGCATTGCCAGAGAAGCTTCAAGAGGCAACAGATCTGCTTTTTTACTTTTTTCTTTCTTTTTTTTTTTAAAACAGCAAAGTCTGCTCCTGTTTTACACAATACGCAAGAGAAAGAACAGCATTTAAAAAGAACAGATTTCTTCTTTTTTTCCCTCTCATTTATATTCTGAGCAGTCTTGTCCTGTGGAGATGCGAGAACCGATGGGGCGTGTTGAGCAGTCGCCCCGTTCACGCTCTCCATGAGTACACAGAATAGAGTCCTCAAATTTTGGTTTCGAAGGATTTTTTTTATTGAATAAAAGGTGTCCTTTAATAGAGCAAGAAGGTGTTGATTATTTTAAAAAGTAAAGAAAGAGAGAGGGTTAAAACTCCATTCACTGTAACCAGTCAAAATGTCAAAAGGAAAAAAAAACAAACAAAAAAAAAACAAAACATGAGACACAACGCCGCTTGGGGGGGATTCCGCTCCAAGGCAAAGAGAGGCGGCAGCGGCATCAGAGTCAGGTGTTTTTTTTTTTTTTTTTTTCCGGCATGTTCTCTGGGGCGCCAGCGGCAGTCTCCACACCAGACAAGAGCCAGTGCGCTCTCGTTTTGGCAAAGGCTTGGAGAAGAGGATGGACTGCAGATGCGGAGAGAGAGCGCAAGAGAGAGAGAGAGAGATCGACAGACAAGACTTCTCTCCTCCTTCTGCACTTTCACGCTTTAATGAAGAGCAACATAGAAAACGTGATTTTTTTCCTCTGTTTTTCTGGTTTTCCTTTTGTCTTGCTTAACATTATTCTTCTCTTGAAATGGACTTTAAATGTTAATAAATAAAAGATGGATTCTTGAGGAGTCTGCTTAGAAATGTCCAAACTATTGTGTCTATGTATTTATATATATATATAATATGTATACATTTATGTATATATATATTTTATATCTCTATATATGTGATGTTCAGTAATAGCATCCTTTCAATTTTCTTTTTTTTTTTGTCTCTTTTTCTCTTTCGTTTCCCGGAGTTGGTGTGGTTTGTCAGTTGGCGCCGCCCTGGTGGCCGTGACGGGCAGGACGACCCAGAGGAAGAGGAGGAGGGGGCCAGTGAGGAAGAGGAGGAGAAGTGAGACAGATGAGTGACGGTGAGTGAGAGGCTGGAGGAGTGCCTTCTGAGGAAGAGGAGGGTGGTGGTGGTGGTGGGAATTCTCTGTAGTTAAGCCTTTCCCTCCTCTATCTTCACGGCTTGGGGCTTGATGGCTCCGGTGCGGGCTGGTTTGGGTTGACCTGGGGGCAGCGCGGCCTCTGGGAGCTTGGTGGCCATGACTGCTGATGGGGATGACTTGCCCTCGCCCACCGCTGGCCTGCCGTCTCTCAGGGGCTTATTCTGGGAGGGTGAACGCACACAGGATACATATTACCACATATATGACAGAGGCGAATTATACTTTGACAGTAAATATGAATCATTTTGAATAAGAACAGTGATGAGCAGTTGAATATTATAATTTGTAACACAGCATTTGGTTTTAGTTTAAAGTTAGACAAGACCCTGATTATGTACAAAATCAAAAGTGAAAAAGGCAACATCAATGTGTAGGAAGCGCGTGTGCACAGACAAAGACAGACACAGAGTTAAAATTCATGCCATTTGGCTGCTACAGCATACTGCCTGGCTGCTGAGACAAAAGATACAGACACACACCACACCACACCACAGACCACAGGACTTTTCCGTCATTATATAGTTAAAACTCCTGTTATGAAGCCATGTCCACACACACACACACACACATCACTACTCGCTTCCCTCTTACTTGCGCCAAAATTGAAATAGTTTCAACTCGGAAGCCGAGACATCATATCGCTTGTAATTTCCTAGCCTGTCCAGGCTTCGCATGGCATTTACATTCTATTGGCTGATATGGCTCAGCGAGTAGCGACATGTGTGGATGTAGCTTTAGGCTGCTTGTGGTTGCTTTCAAAGGATCCCTGACACCAACGTTACAAGACTGACATTGGCATCAGCTATTTTTAAACAGATTTTAAAAACACTCAAACGTCTTTCTTTTTTTATTAAAAGTTTTATAAAATCCCAATATTTGCAGAGCCTATAAGATGACATTATGTTTTCTCAATGCTATCTGAGTAGAGAGTTACATCACCTGGTTGATACTGCTCAACCAGGTGTTGCCACTTTTTACAAAGTGGGGGCCGCAAAAGGATTTTCTAAAAACCAAAAACATTTCCAGTGTCTTAAAATAACCTTTCTTTACCTGATGAGAAATGTCATAAAGCCAGTCTTACTAGCCAGGGACCCCTTCATACATAAACACTAACGCTTGGGTACTTGGTTAACTGTAACCATTTTCTGAGGCTGTTGAAAACACATCAAACCATACAATTTGGTCGTTTTGGGCATTGTAGGTTGTAACAAAGGTCGTCAAGGATCAAACTGGCTACTTTTAAAATTTATTTGAGTTTAAAGGCTAGTTTCCTTGCCAACCGCCCGTTGACCGTGCATTACTATCCGCCACCGCCAACATTGGCTCCCGTAGCAGCAGCGGCGTGAGGCTAACGTTACTAGACCTGTCTTCTTGTTGGCGGCGGTCTGTCGGAGGGATTGTAGTAGAGATTGTCAAATCGACTCGTTCGTTCATTTTCATTTCTTCGTCTAAAGAGGAGAAGGATTGGCGGAAATTGCGGCCGAATTGCGGAGAAAAGCAGTAGTGTGGAGAAATAAGGTCCACAGAAATGGCTGGCCAGTACCTAGGCCAGAGACGGTTGATAAAAGCGTGTTATTCAATATCTTTGCCTAGGCTACCTTGTTGAGTATACGGGGTCGTCAAAACGACAAAGATGTTTTCTCTCTTGCTGTATTTTGGCAGCGACGAATTTTAAATAGTAGTCAGCTCGACTGTCGACAACCTCTATTGTAACATACGACACCCAAAACAGCCGTATAGTGCGATTAGGTGCGTCTTCAAGGGCTTCAGAAAAATGGTTACAGTTAACCCCAAAGTACCACGGCTTGTTTACATGAATACATATTTTCATAAACGGATATTTTTCCATATATCCAGTGGAATCTTGAAAAAACAGCATTCTTCCACCACACATCTCCACTTTGAACACAGTTTTAAAAAATATCCGTTTGAGGTTGATAAAACTGTTTACGTGTAAACGAGAAGCCAAACACATAAAAAAAAAAAAAAATCAGTTCATAAAAATATCTAAACACGTATAAACAAGCCCTAACTGTGTGTTCACACCAAGAGCTACTAAAGCTGTAAAATCACACAGCAAGACAGACAGACAGACAGACAGACAGACAGACAGACAGACAGACAGACAGACACACTGAATGTGGTAGTGCGAGGGGCTGAGAGCGGGTGAATTTACCTATCCAGAGAGAGGCTGGCTCACCTTCATGCTGTCCTCGGGCCCCTTGGTTGCGGACTCGGGGGCGGAGGGGGGACTGGCGTGGGGCGCCTCGCGCCCGGGGCTGGGGTAGGGGGGTGAGCGTACGATGACGGGCTTGCTGACGGGCATGACGGGACGCTGGATGGGGTTGGGGAAAGGCCCGGTAGTGGGGGGCCGCATGTGCATCACCATGCTGCCCTGTGGGGTGGGCACCTGCTGAGAGCAACACACGCCACTTAGAACATATAGAACATGGAACATATGTTGAAAATATAAACATTACATCCTTTTATCCCAGCTAGTAAGGTTTAACTGCCGTGAGGAACATTGTACAATTTCAACTCAATCTCTTTGGTTGATGTGAACAACACGGAATGCAACAGTGTGCATGCGTGTTGGCATCATATAGTTTACTTCAAGCATTTTTACATGGTGTTAAGCATAGCTACAACAGATATATGGGTGTAAAAAAACAGTTCCATATATATATATGCTTAGTGATTGGCTGGCTTATTGTGTGGGATGTGTTGGTGGCTGATGAAAGGTCAGTGATTGGCTGGCATGTTTAGTGAGGCTTATTGATTGGCTGGCGTGTTCTGAGAGCTGTACCTGCTGTGTGTAGTGGGTGGGTAGGGGGCCAACAGCAGGGGCTCCAGGTCCTGATGGTTTCCCACTGGGGCTAGCAGAGCCGGGCCTGTAAAACCACAATGGGGAGTCACAATCTGAACTGCCAACACGCGCACACACACACACACACACACACACACGACAACACAGAATAGGAGGCATCAAGACAGAAACAGAGGCCATGTCTGTCGGGGAGTAAAAATCACCACACAACTCAAGCATTTCCATTTTCAAATCCACATTACTCCAAGCTTTTGAAATCAAGCCCAAATGAGTGGTGGTGTTGTTATATCTAACATAGACAATCTGCGTGCATATGCTCACACAAACACATGAGCACAAAGCAGATGCATCTGCTGGGCAGACAGTCGAACGGGCAAACATGTCTGAAAGACACAGGGTTTGTCAGGAACAGAGGGTCCAGCAAACACGGGAAAGACTTTCAGCTCACTCTTCCTGCATTATCAATGACCTGGCAACCATCACGCCACAGCCACTTTCGATACAGGCTACAACTACTGAGTACTGATGCGTGGATCCACACACATACACACACTTGATAGGATGGTTTAAATAACTGAGGGAAATTAAACCCAAATTAAACATAAGGTAAACCTTGAATAGACCGTGATTGTCGTTGAGCTTAACATCTGCATGTCACAGCATACCCAAAGGATAGTCAAGAGTCTACATCACGCGTATATGTACACAAACAGAAACACTCCTCGTAGGTCTGGGCTCACCTGTATGATCCCCCAGGGATGCCTGGGGAGTGGTTGGGCTTGTCAGAGAACTGAAACCCCTTCATGTCCACCTGAGAAGCCTGAGAGCAGAGGGGAGGAGGAGGAGGAGGAGGATGAAGATGAGGATCATTCACAGGACACACAGGCCCCGAAAAACGGTGTCATATACAAAACACTCTCATTGCTGTTTTTGTTTTTTTGACTGCTTTTCAACTTATTTCACATTAATGTTATTTGTGATGACTTTTCCACTACAAAAAGCATGGGACGAAAACAAGCAAATTATGTGGAGAAAAACAATGCAGGAAAGTTCATTATTCTTTCATATCACAACCAAAAGCTTTCAACGTCACTTCAACCACACTGCAACTTAAACAAGGCATCTTTGAATTGTACGGCTTATGTGAGTTTACCATGAAGGTTCTGTTATAGTCCTGCTGATGACCGACCCTCACCTCTCTGCTCTGGGGCATGACAGGGGGCTGGGAGCCTGGGGGCATCATGCGGCGAGGCCCCCCGACCGAGAGGTTCTGCCCCTGCTGCAGCTGAATGGACTGGGGCAGAATGAGGTGCTGCTGGGCCGAGCCGTACCGGAGCTGGGAGCCTGGCAAGGGCATGGTCACCTACCACACCATGTAGAGAAACACACGATTACATACTGGAATATTCCTCTTGTGTATACATACAACCATTCCTGTGGGTGTAGGTACATTCACTCACTCACACACACACAGCTCCACAATACATTGATTTAGGATGCTAGTATCCATCTAATTAAATATCTATCACACTCAAACTGAATTCAAGTGAGTATATTTACTGCATTCACCGCAAGCGTGTAACAGTCTAGGTCCAACAAAGTCACACAAATCAGCATTACCAAACCACCACACACATATCACTTTTTCCATAGCACAAAACCTCCACTTTTCACCCACAAAATGTCCACTTTACGACACCTTACTTTACTTTACTGCCAGCTGTGCGCATATATGTGTGTGTGTGTGTGTGTGTGTGCGTGCGTGCGTGCTGCTCACCTGGATGAGCTGGGAGTCCATGAGCTGGGAGGTGCCCATGCCGGGCCCCTGGCTCATCTGGCCGTCGTAGACCAGCGGCTGGCTGCCGTTGATGGGCTGGTAGTGGGAGCCCGACTGCGGCTTGACCATTTCCGAGGGCTGCATGCCGGGGAAGGCCGAATAGGGCCCCTTTAGGGGGGCCCCGCCGGAGAGCACCATGGGACTGGGCTGAGACAGGTTGGGGTGCATGTACACCTGGGACCTGCAGGGGGAGACAGAGGGGCAATAGGTGGGGTTTAGTGCAGCAAGTAGGGATGGGGCATACTGCATTGTCACCAAATATACCACTGGAATTCCACATCCCAATAGACGGTCATATCGTGAGATGCATCATGATGTTGATATGTTCAAGGTGGGCAGTGAACATGTTCCGTGAGAACAAATATGTACGAAAACATGTTTTCTATATAAAATCTTTGTTAGTTAGTTGACAAAACTAGGCCAAAACTTCCATCTTAATATCTTAAGAATACAGGCCAAATACAGGTATTCTGTAATGAGCAATTTCTATTCAATCATCTTCCATCGCTGAGTTCATACAGAAAATGTGAATACACATGCTTACAAGGCGCATTAGCATAGAGTAGGCACATCTGCCGCAAAGACTGTGGAATGGACAAACATTGTCTGAAAGATACAGGGTTTGTCAGGAACAGAGGGGTCCAGCAAACACGGGAAAGACTTTCAGCTCGCTCTTCCTGCACTATCAATGACCTGGCAACCATCACGCCACAGCCACTTTCGATGCAGGGAAAACTACCTTACTGATACATGAATTCTTAGTAAAAATTCACAACCTAGCACGCGCACACACACACACACACACACACACACACACACACACACACACACACACACTTCATAGGCTGGTTAAAATGTATATTTACCAAACAAATGATTGAGTTCAGTATAAGGAAACTTTGGAACGAACCCTTGACACTGCACAAACCCTGCTGTTGAAACGAGTGAACTGTAAGGTGCAGTGTGGAGTTGTGTGGAGCGGTGCGGTGTGGGCGTACCTGAAGGGGGGCATGGAGTTGAACATCTCCTGGGACTGGGAGACTGGGAGGCCTCCACGGAGACCCAGCTGAGCCTGCGCCTGCAGGGACGTGTGCAAGGAGATGGGGATCTGCTGGGCGGCCGCAGCCTTCTCACACACACACACACACACACACAGGGCGAGTATTTAATCACAATCCAAGCACCATAATGCCAGTACAGCATGTAGACAATATAGAGATTGTTTAACAGAGGGCCATGGGTCCCCACCTGCTGGTAGCTCTGTTGCTGGGTCATGGTTGGGGGCACGAGGCGCGGCTGGCTGGGGAAGACGTGCCCATCCAGGTAGAGAGGGGCGATGTGGTTACCTATGGGCACACAGACATGCGTACATCAGACACCGGCATCTCACTAGCACTGCCATTCACCATTACCAGCCCAGAGTTGATGTAGACGCGCAACATTTCTTCATCTTTATATATATAAAAAAAAAAAAAAAATGTACATAGTAGTATACTGTACACAGTTGTATAATGCACAGTCTAAGGGGTCTGGGGTCACTCTAGGTCAAACTATTTACCGAGTTACACACAGTATATACGAGTTACAATGTCCAACATAGGTAGCCTAATGCTTAGGTTCAGTAACAGAAAAAAAAATGAAAGCTTGGATCTGCTTGTGTCTGCAGTGAGCGTGGAGTGAAGTGAAGCCGTGGCTGACCTTGCATGGAGACGGAGGGGGCGACGGAGGCCACAGGCATGGGGGGCATGGAGACTCCCCCGAAGGAGCTGTAGCTCACCCCGCTGGACGAGCCCACGCTGCAGGCAGGCTGCACTCCAGAGCCGGCCCCGCCCGGGGAGCCCTGCTCGGGGATGGACTGCGAGTTCTCCCACGCCTTGCGCGCAGACTCCATCTACAGGAGCAGCATTGACACATACACACAGCACAGTCACATTTCCTTTTCCTCGGGAGCATATGATGACACGTGTACGAAAATGTTTGAGATTCATTAAATTCATCACATTTATGAAAGGTTATTTTCTTTCTGCATGCTTGATAAATATTGAAGATTCAAATTCAAACAATCCACTCTAAATCTAAGGAGAAAACCATGTTTAGCTGAGGAGTGTGTGTGTGTGTGTGTGTGTGTGTGTGTGTGTGTGTGTACTGACCTTGAGTGTGAGGTCAGCACTGGGGAAGGAGATGGGGTTGAGGGTGATGCCAGGCTGTAGGTGGTCCCTGCGCAGCATGGGGATGGCCTGGGGGAGAAGACAAACACAATACAATACAACTCAACACTCACAAGCCAGACCCGTAAGTGTAGCACAGAGCGGGCACATCTGCTGCACAGACTGTTGAATGGACAAACATTGTCTGAAAGATACAGGGTTTGTCTGGAACAGAGGGTCCAGCAAACACGGGAAAGACTTTCAGCTCGCTCTTCCTGCACTATCAATGACCTGGCAACCATCACGCCACAGCCACTTTCGATGCAGGGGAAAACTACTGAGTACTCACGTGTGAATCCTAGAAATTTATAACCTAGTACACACACAAACTTCATAGGTTGGTTTAAATATATATATATTTACCAAACAAATGATCTGAGCTCAGTATAAGGAAACTTTGGAATGAACCCTTGACACCGCACAAACCCTGCTGTTGAACGCAGTGAACTGTTTGGAGCGCCGGAAAGAGAGCATGGTTCTAGGTCAGCACACCCAAAGAAATTGCCAAATTTCATTTTCTTTTCCACTTTCCAACTTGACAAGTGACCGCTTTCAAATAGGAAAAATCCTGGAAATCTTGGATACTTTTTAAGTGTGACGCCAGCAGGCGAGATGCTAGTGGTCTAATCCGATTCAATGATCCATGCTAGCTTGGAGCTACAAGTGGTATCGCGAGACTCAGAGAACTCAGAGACTTAGAGAAAAAGGTACAAATGGTGGTCTGTTGCTTTAAAGCCAATAACACCGCAAGGACATCAAGTATTTAACACAACAATGATGGACGATTGAAATTTGTACCCTGTGACCCCGCCAGGGTTGTGTGTATGTGTGTGCTTATGTGCGTGTGTCTGTCTCTTCTACTCCGAGACCCCACAGTGTGTCAGTTGTGGATGGTGAAACTGCACGCACACGCCTGTGTGTATGTATATGTCTTGTACTCAGTGACCCCACAGGGTCCTGTGTGGATAGAGAAAGCGTGTGTGTGTGTTCACATCTGAGACGTACGTTGCTGGCAAGGGCGTCCTGCAGCTTGGTGACGGGGTTGGACACAGGCACTGGCGTGGAGCCGGGGGGCAGGCTGAAGTCAGAGTCCTTGGCGCTGACGCCGAACTCGATGGGCGGCACAGGCAGCACGTTGTCCACGTGGATGTCGACGCCGTTGACGGGCGTGATGGGGCCCTCCAGGCGCTCCACCGCCTCCGAGCCCTTGCGGTGCTTCAGCGAGCGCTCGTTACCGATGGGGCCCGGCTTGTGCTCCTTGCTCTGCTCTGGACCCGCATCCGAGTCCTGGGGTGTGTGTGTGTGTGTGTGTGTGTAGGGGGGAGGGACCAAAGAGGACAACAGGAAGAGGGGACAGAGAGAGGGGATAAAACAATGGTTTAGACTATTAGCCTTGATAGTCAGCCAAAAGCCACTCAGTTGTCATTTCATTAAATCACTTTCATAGGTCCGGATCCAGATACACGATATGCTCCGCATTACACATACACACACAGGCAAATTATAGGGCATGCACGCACGCACACACACACACACCAACACACCTTTACCTCAGAGTTTGGCTCGCTCCCCGTGTAGGGCACTTGCTTGGTCCAGGAGTCTCCACCAGATGACTGCACAGTGAGGGCTGCAGAGGGAAATATAGACATCACACACACACACACACACACACACACACACACACACACACACCAGAAATAAGCACAGACACCGGGGGACTGGTCACCATGATTACTCTGCAGGTGCTAGTTATCACTGTAACTGGGCCAACATCACTGTGAATAAGGCTGCTAAAGTACTGTGTATTAGATTGGCTTCATATGCTCGTTTTGTCTGTATGTGTGCGTGTATGTCTGCGCATGCATACAGGCCTGTGTGTGTGTGTGTGTGTGTCCTACCTGAGCTGTTGGTCTCCCAGATCTCTGTGCCCAGGTTGCTGGCGGAGAGCGCCTCCTCTGGCTGCTCCATGGAAAGGTTCGCCTTCTTGGCAAAACGTGGAGGCATCTTCGACGGCATCGTTCGAGTCTTCACACCCACCTATCGGAATGGCATGCCACAAAACATCATCGACTCCAGACCAAAAGCACATGGACATGTAGTGTGGTGCTTTTCGCTGAAATCGCGAACAAAAGACCTTTTTTTTTTTTTTTAAATAAGATTGATGCCATATGAACCTGTGGCATTTTTACGACCACAGACAATCACTCTGTCCTGCCGTAGCTAGTTTAAGGTCTTCCTTCCGTAGTTCGGATAGCGCGGCTTATAATCTCAATGAGAAACTGGCCAACTCTATTCAACACCAAAGTATTCTCATTTTTATGGTGCCAGCTGCATTCCCCTTGAGCCTCAAGACACATGTGTGTGAGTGAGAGACACAGAGAGAGAGAGAGAGAGAGAGAGAGAAAGAGAGACAGAGAGAGCTAGAGCATTAGCGAGAGCGATTCTTGACTCACGGCAGCACCCTGCTCCTTCCTCCTGCGCTCATCCTCTTGGGGGCGCCGTTGCTTCTTAGACAGGGCATCCTGGAAGCCATCTGGGCTGGGAACAGGACCTCCTGCCTCTCCCTCAACTACAGAGAGACACACACATACACACACACAGAAAATACCATTACATCACCAGATCATATAGCAACATCATGTTGGAAGCAGACTGCCACACACAAACACAAAAGAAAAGCACCAACGTATCAAGTCTTGTATCACCCGTCACCACAATTAGCATCAGGCCATTCTGACAGTAACAATCAGACACTGAAAGTTATAACAGCCATCCACACACACACACACACACACTTACTTGGGTAAGCGCTGATGTCGTACTGCGACAGGGGCTCGGCCATGTCCCCCTTCAGGCTGCGGGTCTTCAGCTCCTTGTCCAGCTTCTTGCCAGAACTCTCGGCTGCTACCGACTGGAGGTTCTCCTCAGATGGTTCCACACTGTACACAGAACCAGAGCCGAGACTCGCCGCGACTTCCTCTGGGCTTCTACAAAGGTAGAGGGGGGAATTTTTAATTAAATAAAATAATTAAACCCATTTTATTTATCGTCTTCATGTTCTTCAAATAACATAAGTGACATCATATGTTGATGGCTGGTCACATCACACAAACACAAAGACAAGTAAATTAGATAACTACATTTATTAGCTAGACTTATTTCATGGGCTGACCTGACTGCATGATGGAATTTAACTGACCTTTTGCAAGTGGGAGACACTCCATTCTGCCAGCTGTCGTTCCGATTGGCCGAGCCGGCTGAGGTGGGGGTGTCTGATGAGCGGCTCATCTTGCCCCCCTCCAGGATGGGCGGCTCGCCCTTGCGGTTCTGCCGCTCCACCAGGGGGCGCTGGCTGGAGAAGCTGCGCTTGGAGTGCTCCCTCTTCTCCCCGGAGCCCGGCTCGCTGTGGCCCGAGTCGGACGGCACGTCTCCGTGCTGACCGCTTCCGCCACCGCCTCCGCCGCGCTTCTCCCGCCAGTCGCTGAAGTCGCTCGTGTCGGAGCCAGACTCCCAGTCCTCGCCCTGTTGCCCGCCGCCCAATTCGTGGGCCCTGCCGCCTCCGCCGCTGGAGTAGTGAGCAGGCCAGCCGCCATCGTCGCCTGCTCCGGTCTTGGCGCGCCCCGGCCAGGGGTTGGCGAAATCGCCGTTGACGTACTCGTCGTTGTTCCACTGGCCGCTGGGCTCGCGGTCGCGCAAGCGGCGGAAGCGGGGCGGCTTGTCCTGGCGCGGGGGGCGTCGTCGTCGCAGGGGCCGGTTGTCGGGGTTGTCGTTGTCCAGGTAACCGTCCCCGTCCGCTCCGACACTGCCGCCTCGCTCGTCCACGCCGTTCTCCATGAAGGAGCCGGTGAACTTCTGTGCATATTTCGCCGGCTCGCGTTCTCCTGCCGAACGACGGGAGTACGAGTCGGTTCCGAGTCCATAGCCGTTCTCCTGGGTGGAACCGCTGCCGAACTGGGTCGGACGGCCTCTCCAGGTGGAGATGTCCCTGGCGCCGAACCCGCGCTGGTAACCCGCGTTGAGGCGCGGGGGCAGGGACCTCCCGAAACCCCTGCCGGGCCTCTGCTTATCCCGGTTGTCGCTGCTGACCCCCTGCTCGTCCGTGTAAACCTTGTTGGACCGCCACGAGTCCCGGTCGGCCTTCTTGGTGTCGCCGGTTGGCGTCGCTTGGTAGGCAGCGGCGTCTCCGTTTTCGGTGGCCTTCTGCCTCCGCCGTTTGGGCAGCTCCTCGTACTCGGACGTCTCGCTCAGCGTCTCGCTCACGTTGCGGCGGCGAGGTTTGCCGCGCTGCATGTCCTCCGCCTTCACGAACTCCCGTGGGCCTCGGCCCCGGCCGCCCCTCTGCCCGTTGCTCCCGCCGCCGTTGTTGTTGTTATTGTTGCCGCCACTGCCGTAGCCTCTTGAGCCGTCCCCTCGACCGCCCCGATTGCCTCCGCCGCGTGTGCCGAAGTCTCGGAAGCCCCTTCCTCTCCCGCGAGCGGCTCCCCGCGCCCCGGCGAATGCCTGCTCCTCGTCGATGAAGATCCAGTTGTTGCGGCGTGGCGCGGAGGCGGCCTCCCGATTGCTCTCGGCTGCTGCCGCCGCCGCCACCTCCCGGATCTGTGCCTGAGACTTCCCGCCCGTCTCCCAGCTGTTCTCCTTGTTCTCCTCCTCTGCCGGCTCCTGGTGTTGCAGCTGCTTCTCCCCTCGGCTAGAGGAGGTGCTGTAACGCTCCTTCTCCTCATCCTGCTGCTGTTGTAGCTGCTGGTGGTGCTGGTGATGCTGAAGCTGCTTGTCGGCGGCCGGCGCGGCCTGGTGCCGGCTGGGCGGCGGCTGGTTGTCCTTCTTGAGGTCGTACACGTTGGTGAGCACCTCCTTCTCCAGCCGGTAGGGCACGGGCTTCTCCTCGGGCTCGGCCTTGGGCTTCTCATTCTCCTTGTCCTCCACCTTGAGCGCCTTGAGCACGGGCCTCTTGATGGGGCCCGTGCGGCGAGTCAGCTGCCGGCTGCTGCTGCTGTTGCCGCCGGCGCCGCCGGATTCCGACGGCTGGCTCACGCTGCTGCTGTTGCTGCTGGACGAGCCGCCGGCCTCCGACCACTGCTGCTGCTGGCCGCCTCCGTCTTTCTTCAAAGGCCCGTCCTTCCTCCAGAAGTCCGCCTCGTAACCTTTGTCCTTGTCGAACACTTCGTCGCCGCCGCCACTGCTGCCGTCCCGTTGGTGCCGGGAGGACTCCTTGGGGTCCGGCTTGGCGTAGTCTCCATCGCCGGTCTGGGAGCGGCCGCTGTCGTGGGCGTCTCCTCTGGAGCGGTAGGTCTGGTGTGGGTGGGGGTCGTCGCCGGCGGGGTCCTGGCACTCGCTGCCCCGGTCCTCGTAGGAGTCCTGCTGGGAGCACGTCCGGTCGCTCCTGAGGGGAAAAGACGACCATGGTCAGGCAAGCTCCAAAATAAACATTGAGACCACCACCAAGAGAGAAAGAGAGAGATCAGAAAAATATATAATATACTGACATCTGCCATCTTTGGATAGTTCTGTAGCATTGGTCTGTAGTATCGTGCTACCTTTGAGCTGCACCATTTTCATTCGCCCAAAAAAACCTCAAAACAGCAGAGCTGTGGGCTGAAATGTGCAGAAGTTCCCCTCGAAAGAGTTTGGCCGTAATAGAACGAAAGGTCAACTGGAAAAGCCCTAGATTTCAGGAAATGTCCCCTAAATGTCCCCTGGTCACTGCAACCCAAACTCAGTGAGACACTGTCAAGTCCATACTGTACTGGGGGAATCCCATTGCCTGCTTCTCTCGTCTCTCAGAGATGACTCACCTGTCGTCTCCCTGGCTCCTGTCACTGCTCTCCCTCTGCCTCTGGTAGGGTGGGGTGAAACTGCGGGCAGGGTAGCCATCTTGGCCCCAGGCCGGATAGGGCTCAGTGGAGGGGGCCCTCCTCTCGGAGAGCATGCTGGGATGGCAGCCCTCGTCGGAGGCAGAGCCGGGGCTGTTCAGATGGTCGGGCTGCATCACGGGCTTCATCATGCCTGTGAGGAGGGCGAAGGAGAAAATTTTAGTCCAATTCGACTACAAGAACAGCGAAGCTCTGCAGTGCCACAACGGCTGCATCCCGATGCCCCAACTCCCCTTTCCCAACCTTAAGCCTTGAACCCTCAAAGCCAATCATGGAGGTTTCAGGTCACTGG
>JASCQY010000022.1:5257772-5274426 GCA_030264315.1 Sardinella tawilis
GAGTGAGAGAGAGAGAGAGAGAGAGAGAGAGAGAGAGAGAGAGAGAGAGAGAGAGAGAGAGAGAGAGAGAGAAAGATTTGGTATGAGAAAGGAGGAAATGAGGGGAAAAGAGAAGATGTAAGAAAAGTAGATCAAGATGCTCAAATTCTAAGACATTTAAGACATTTTAAGAGGCCAATTATTTTAATAGGTAGGAAGGAAGTAAAGTACAGTTAGGTCATTCTATGTATTAAATTTCCGTACTCTGTCTTGGGATATGAGCTGCAAATGTGATAAATGTGACAAAACTAAATATTTCACATCATCATTTAAGTTAACTTACCAATTTCATTTGGGTTGCCCCCGTCCTTGACGGCTGCTATGATATCCTTCGTAAAGAACACTTTTAATGTTCTGTCAAGCCCCACAAACGTCAATCCATACTTGTTTGAGACTGCCAACAAACTGGATCTGTCTTTTGGTAAATCTTCTGGTGCGTCAAAGACACGAATTTTCTTCATCTGACGGAACTGAAAATCCTGCATTGTGGAATATAAGCAATAAGCAAAGCAAAGTTATACCTTATGAAACTGTGTCTGCCGTTATTGCACACAGCACATGGGGTTTACCAAACCGTCAGTGCTGAAGTTGGTAACGTTATTGATAACCAAGTTAATGTTAGCGGCCTTTGTTACCACATGCTGGTACATCAACACAACAGCGAACATATATATTTTCATATATAATATAATAGCTATATAATAATATAATAGCTAATCAAATGACAAACGGCTGGAGTGCAAAAGCAAGAGAAACAGGCTAGCACTACATGTTTCGCTAAAGTTAAGCTGCGGGGAACTTTCCAATATCACACAGATGAACAAAAACAACACAACAACAAACATTCAGAACACATGACTTTCGAAACTCCCCAAAACGTTTGAAAATGAATTCAGATAACCGTTTAGGACAACAAACGTGAGTGGATATATTTATCTTTGGTCACGCAGTCTCACTGATATAATCTATGATGCAGTCTGGTAAAGTCAGATCAGAACTAGCCATTTGCTAGCTTGCTAGCTGACTATTAGCCACCTGTCGCAAATAGAGTCTAAGGAATAAACTGCACATAGGTCAAATAATATAAACCCATACACTATGTTGTCAATACATCTTCTACTCAATGTCTACAAATGGCTGTCAATACACATGTACAGAACGATATTTCACTGGAATTACAATTACTAGCTAGTTAAGCTAATGTGTCATCCTGACAGTCTGAATGTACACTCACCTTCATTTCCCTCTCAGGGAAAGAGTCCAGGTCGTCACCCATCTTAACTCACAGCAACAGTTGGCACCTCAGTGCCAAAAATTTACAGATGAAGACAAACTCCAACTATTATGTAATAAAGTTTTAGAGAAAAATACTTGTAGTAGGTCTGTCATGCACCCATACCGCGCTCCTGTTTCTTCTTTAGGTTTTATGACGGTTGTAAGGAGCATTAGCGCCCCTATCTGGACTGGAGTATGGATTTACAGTCATCTCAAGCTATACTGTAGATAAATAGGTCAATTAAAAAATAAAACAAAAACAACACCACAACTATCAGTCCTGTGTTTTTCATGACACTACATGAATAGAAAAAAGAGACTCAAAGGCGCACCATGAGATCTTGCATGTTTTTTAGGGCAATTTCATTTTTGACCGAAATCGTTGGCATCTCCCCACGATCAGCTTGCTGCCTGCCCTCTGAATACATTCCGAAAAAGTCTAGTCTCTAGAAACAACACAGGGGCTGTAAAACGTCAGACAAACAGTTGGGCACAGGCTGTGCGCCAAAACAAAACAAACCATATTTCAGCCAAACACCAACATGATGTTTAGGGAAGGGGGTGGGGGTTAGTGAGCATGCACATATGGGTGGGGGCAGTGAGAAAAGTTTATTTAGTAGCGTGAATTTTATAGTAGCGTTTTGTTTGTTTCAGTGGAACGTCAACAGAAGTGACATCATTCAGGATCTCATAGTGCACCTTTAACATGCTCCAACTGAACTTAGGCTATTTCATTTTAGAGCAAGTCTTTGTAGGCCTATAGCCTACAGTATTCATGTTTCTTCATCTTGTCTCGCCTACCCCTACCTGTGATCCTACCCCCTTCCTTCAAACTTGTTTTGGTGGATTATAGTAGTCTAATGATGTCCTGCATGCTAAGTGTCCCAAATGGTCGACTGGGAGTGACTGAGTGTATGTGCCTGGATCTGAGTGTGTCTGAGAGACATGATGATCTTAAAGTGAGCCTGAACTCAGAGAAATGCTTATAGTCTTCCATGTATTTGTAATAAGGGATTTGTGACATTGTGGACATTACTTTGAGAGTGGTTTGCTTTCACTTGTCTGTGTGTGTGTGAGAGAGTGCATGAGGCACATACACTGAATCCTTTCATCCTCAACATGAGCTATGTGACGTATTTGTGTGTGTTTATGAAATACTATGAAATTTGTGTGTAGATGTGTAATGTCAGCCAATTACCTGTAGTGAGTAATCTTAGCCAATTATCTGTTAGATATGAGGATAGACTGACTATGACTTGTGTGTTGTTGAAAGGAAAGGACCGAGACATGCAACCAGACAGTATGGCCTTCATATGGGTCAAGGATTTGCCCTTAAATACTGGATGACCTGGTAGTGAGACTTGGGCAACCTGAGAACAAAGAAGTGTAAATGATGTAATGGCAATTAATAACTGAAACCCATACAATATGGAGAAGATTAACTGCATGATACAGCTAGCTGCAGGAAGATGGCTTTCGGAAACAGAACAGTAAATCATACCAATTAGGAGTATACTGTACTTTTATGTAAAAGTGGTAAGAAACTTCCACCAATATAAATATTTATAAAAAAAGCCTACGACCACCTCTGAGAAGACCTCAGACTCGATCAACTCTCCTGGGGATCCAGCAAGCATCACTGCAGTGAATCTTCTTCACATAGCCAACAATGGGTTAGCTGCTTGATGCTTTGTCTATGCGTGTACCATGTTGGTGTTGTGAATAAAGGAAAGTCTATGACGGCAGCTACTTCTCGACCGTGCTTGACTGATTGAAGCAATGGTACAAAGCATACTGTAGCTTCATGCGTGGAAAAGACAGAGTTTTTTTTCCACCACAGTATTCTGACTGTCCAACTCCATTTCGCTCACTTTGTGATGTCTTGTCCAGCCATAACTTTGTTTGAAGGCTAGTAGGTTATGTATTATATACAGTTACTTTAGTGAGGTTTTAGCAGCTGACCCATAGCCTACACCATACAGCCATAGCCAAACACTGATCTGATCAGACCTGTATAAATTGTTCTAGTTGCTCCCCAATCCCCACGACATAAACACCTCATAACATGTTAGGTCTAATCAGATTGTTAATATATAGGCTATATTACAATCTCATTACAGTCCCAAATATTTTTAGGATTCAACCCCTTCCGATTCTTTGCCTGGCTCTCCTGTTTCGGATATGACGCATGCTGATACAACCACTTGCAGACGGTGTGTGGTGGACTTCAGACTGATTCAGAGGAGAAGGATTTTGATAGTTATTATTATTATTATTATTAGTAGTAGTTATATTAATATTAATCATCATCATCATCATCATAATTAATGTTTATTTATTTCAGATAGTTGTAGACCTTTTGTAGACATTTGACCTACAGTAGGCTAACTATCACATTACTTTTGATTATTTATAGGCCTATCTCAGTTATTTAGGCTTATAAATTCCTTGTATCAGTGTGGGCTAAAGGCAATTAATTTCTATATAAAACACACACACACAAACACAAACACACACACACACACACACAGTGAGGACATCAACATGAAATGGTGAAGTAAGGAGTTTTATTAGAAAGCAGACATTTCAGTACTGCATCTGAAAAGAAATCAGTTACTCAATAAACTACACAATGTCAATCCAAACTGAATTTGGTGGAAGAGGGAAAAACATGAACAGTTCAATGAAGTCATTTATTTTGTAACATCAAAATTGGCATTTTGCATTAGGCTTAAATTTCGTTGCTTAAGTCAAAAGGCGCATATAGAACACTTACATATACATATATAATTAGGAAGGTGCGGCGCTCCATTAGTTTTGCTGTGTGTGTGTTTTTTTTTTGTTTGTTTGTTTTAATTTTAAATCATTATTTTTACACAGAAACACTCACTTCCAAGTTTGCATGGTTACAGCCCTTTTGGGCGAAGCATGGCTCAATCCTCAAGGTTCAATCATTTTTTTGAAGAGTCTGACACCAATCGATCAGCTTCTCACATCATGCCCCTCAACAACCACAACCCTCCTCAGACTAAACACTGAAAGAGTGGTTTGCAGTCAGTTGCCCTGGTAACCTCGAGGACCGAAGTTGGCACGACAACAACAAGCCACCTGTCTGGACTAGCACATATAAAACTAAGCAAAGCTAGAAGGCAGAATTCACAGGAGCTATATAGCCATTCCTGGCACACCATCAGCCTTTCCTTGTGATTGTCAGCGCTCTGAACACATGGCTTTGAAAGTTTGCTCTCCACCACCACCTCTACAACTTTCACACGTATACAAAACTTCTGAAGGATATATTCGTCATTCCTCTTTTTATTTTAAAGTGCTGGCATTATTTCCTAGAACAAAGACACTCAACATTTAGTGCAGGTCACCGATGTAATGTGACTTAATGTATGTCATCATCACTAAAAAACTCCAATTTTGCATGATTCCAAATGAATTGAGACCGAATTAGTCCTTTTGTGCTCTGGGTCATTGCACTGATGGGCCAACAAACCAAATAGGTTCATCATAATTCATCATAGTCAGAATTTTGGTCTTGATTCTACATTTGAACATTTGCTATGAAACAACACAAAAATGAATGACCCAAACAGTCCTTAAAATAACATCCCTCTGCATATTCACTAGAGGAACTTTGGGGAAGTTTTGTCAACCAAAGCCACTACACCCAGACTGTGTGCGTGACCCAAGTGACCTTGAGCCAGGCGAGACATTGGCGAGACAGCCTTAGCCTGCGGCCATAGCTCTGTTCACTTTGACAGAGGTTTGGTATTGCATCTACAGTGAAAGCAATTTGGTAAGGTGGCGTGTACATCAACAGCGCACTGCACACATGCACAGTTACATACATTACTACTAGAGGTGACCGAGGCTAAACCAGCCCTTGTGTGCCTCCTCTCAAACCTGTTAGCAGGTTTCTGTCAAGAGCTAACCACTAACCTTGACATTGTGCAAAAGCAATTACATTAGCAAGTAGTGCTGATCTTTAGAGACCAAAGGTCTATGTTTTTTTTTTTTTTTTTTTTTTTAAGGAGAAAGCTGCAACCACGTAAATGTATGTCAATAAATTAACGTGGCGCATACTGGACAAGTATACAGAAGCTATCACATACAGAGCTCAACCTCTTTCCGTGCTAGCCTTGACATTCTCTGAGTTCAAGCTCAGCTTCTAGTGCAACTTCACATTATTTCAGAGCTCTCGCATTCTCAGAAGAGAGTTAATTGGGGTTTGACATGATGTGGGCAACTGGGTGAACACATTAAACACACACATACAAAAGTATGTGGCGTTAACAGGAAAAATACAAAAAGGACAACAAATGATTTGGTTTGTAAAAATGAAGTAATGACAGGGTAATGTTTTTATAAAACACATGATGTAAAAGGGAGAAATGAAAATGTAATTAATTTCCACTTGATTTCATGAAACTGTAAGCATGCATTTGTTCTCATGTGAGGCAGGAAAAGGGCAAAGGATCTCAGTGTGTGTTATTCCTCTCAAGGGAGAGAAAGAGAGAGGGAGAGAGAGGCAGAGAGAGAGAGAGAGAGAGAGCGACAGAGAAAGAGAGAGAGAGCGTCTTTTTTACTGTTAAATGAGTCAGATGTGACCAGTTCATTGGTCAGTAGTAAGACTTTGCTGGCGAACCTATAGAACTACAAAGCAAAGTACTTGGGACTCTGACATGACACGGGGGAAATAACAGCGGATCAGTCTTTTTACTGTTAATAATCCCTCTGGATGTAGGCCTGTGGGCTGCCAGTTGGATTGAATTGATGAATGTATAGTCAAATATAGTTGAGTGACATTTCAAAACTGCATGGTCTACTGTATATGAAAGAAAAGTTAATAATTCAGTCAATTATTACAGGTTGCGATTAATTATCTACAAGAAACATGTCATTTTTGATATCCTTTACCTAGTGACCATGTCTTATAAATACTGTATCCATGGCGAGTGTTAACTCTGTTGTCTCTACATCTGTACAAGTCCGTTCAAGGAAATGAAACAGAACATATGGTTTTCACATGAATCGACACATCAATCACTACAACGGAAGATAACAAAATGGATGACTGTAGGAGGCTACAAGAGTATCGTACAGGTCTTTTTTTTCACTACTTGTTTTTATAAGCATAGGCAGAACAGTGCTGTTTTCTGTAGAGAGGAGCAAGCAGCGACCATCGTCTGACCTTGAGAGAATCTGCATACACATCAGGACAGACACGTCCAGGGTGAGGTGAAAGGAGTTCCGCTGACATCATGCGAAACACAATTTGAAATACGTTTGAGCCTTAGTTCGCAATGCTGTAAGCAAGTCCATGTGCAAACCCAAGAATTCAACCATCCTCGTGAATAAGGCACTGATCCAAACCCTTTGTCTACACAAGCGACAGGGTTTCTGTCTTTATGTGAAGAATTCATTTCTCGGCCTCTGTGTTTTTTTTTCTTTCTTTTTTCTTTTTTTTAACATTTAACAGTATTGTGTTGCAGTGGGCTTCATGGGAAAGCATGTATGGATTCAAACTCAAGACCTCAACGATAACGGCAACAACAACAAAATAATAAAAATATGGAAATCGGAAAAATGACTTATGACCAGCAAATGGAAACTGCATGCAGAGTTAATGGTCTTCCTGGAGACCCCAGCAGAGAAGTATAATGATGTTGCTGTTCGGATTCATTATTTTCCACTGAGAAGCGTGCACACACACACACATACACACACAAAAACAGTCACTGAAAACTTTGCCACCAGTCCCAATTAGAGGTCGTTATGCAGTGTTCCATGGCAATGGAAGACCCTTTCTTAGCCTTTCTGAGATTACAGTACAGAACTGAACAGCCCTACATTGTTGCAGACTCTGAAGCAGAGTTGGACCAGTTCCCGGTTCCGGTATCAGTCAGAACCTGTAGCTGGGGCTCCACAATATACACGACACAAAGGGAGGCCACGTGTGTCCGCGGCCCAAACCTTTGGTGAGAGCACCATCTCTTATACCCACTCCATCCATTAGAGTGTTTGTGGGGCAGTGGTGTGTGTGTGTGTGTGTGTGTAGGTGTGTGTTTGAGTGTGAGTGTGTGGAGGGGGGGAGGTTACTGTGAACTAGAGCAGTCCTAGAGCATACGTACATTCACTTGACCATGCTCCTTTTTCCCCCCACCACCCAAAACCAAACCAAACAAACAAACAAACAAACAAAAAAATCTTGCCCTGTGTGTCGGACTGAAGCTCTCACAAACACCCATGTAAACGTTTTCAAGTCCTAGTGCAACATATCACCCTGTGCTCCATGTGAAGAAAGCAGACTGCCGCCCCACCCAAATATGCCACCATATCAACCAGGTGCTCATGTTAAACATGACATTACCGCTCAGTCCATAAAATGGCACAAAATCTGCTTAAAATGTGAGTGGCATGCAAAGAAAGAGGTTGAAATAAAAGTGACAGGCAATAAATGCATTAGGCTAATTGTCCGTTTCTGATCAAATTTGGCAAAAAATATATAGGCCTACATACATCGAAAATATGTTTTTTTGTGTGTGTGTGTGTGTTTGACTGAAATGTATTCCATACTTTTCTAGACTGATCTATAAAATCTGGAAACGATAAAACAGCAGCAAACAAATGCTGCAAAAGACCAGCTGCTTTTGATATCAACCCTCTTAGACTTCTGTTCATAAAAGGAAGTTGTTAACCCTGGTACAGTACACAGTGAAGCGCTGCACCATCGCTGCCATGTCATGATGCAAGTGCATGAACATAGTCGACATGCGGGCACCAATCGTTCCCTTGATGTGCTCTGAGAGTTGGTTTCCTCTTTGTCTGATGGTTAGAACTGAGCTTCAGGTTTCAAACAAAAGAAAAGAAGACAAAAACAAAGCAAAACATGTGTGGTACACATACGTACTGTACTGTACATACGGGGTGCTGCTTGTACTTGAGAAAGAGGGCGTTAAGCTCCCTGGAAAAGCCATATTCATCTGTGCCATTTCCTCTCTTTCTGCAGGGGATGCCAGAGAGTCCAGCAGTTCCAAACAGATGCAAAACTCAAACAATACAAAACAAAACAAAAAACAAAAAAAAAAAGAGAAAACAAGACAAAAAGAAAAGTAACAAACCAGGGAAGGGGCTCAGCACCTGTAGTGTGTACTGTGCGCCTTTCCCTCTCATCGCTGTGCTGTGCTGTGCTGAGCTGTGCTGTGCTGTAGCGTAGCGCTAGTCATTACTAGTCTTTGCGTGACTGTACGCTTCATTTCAACAGACACACAAGGCAGACAGTAGAAAAGACCGAGGGAGAGGGAAAGGAAGGGAAGGGATGGGATGGGAAGGGAAGCGGGCGAGAACAACTCTTCCTTTTTTAACAGTCTGTACTTGGCAGCTCCAAAAGTCAAATCCACACGGCTGGTCTGTCCCTCTCGCCTCTTCAAGTGCAAAGGCAAGAAAGCCAGCAGACAAAGGGGAAAAAAAAACAAAAAAAAAACATTTGTAGTAGTTTCATTATTAAATAATTTACTGACTCAGAACCCAAACTGCAAAGGTTCTGATTGCTCACGCAATTCCTCACACGTTGAAAATAAAAACGATCGTGCTAATCTTACCCTTCAGCAAACGGACAAGACTTTCCTCCAGAGTCAAAACCAAAACAAATATGTCTGGATTCAGGGGCAAAAAAAAAGGGGAAAAGAATCTCTCCCGAATATATCCTCAGGCAACAGTAGCAGTTTCTTTTCTTGATGAGGAGCAATTAGAGGCAGTTCATTTCTTTGTTTTTCTTTTTTTCTATTCGTTATGCATGCAAGCATTTTTTGTGCATATTCTGGCAATATATTCTGAGTGACTATAAAGGTTTAGTCTCTTTGTTCTCGTTGCAGTGATTGCGACGCATAGTGCAGCAAAAGCAGAGTATTCTGTCATGTTATCACCGCCAGTTGTTGCATCTGTACCAGTAGTAGCTGTGACTCACAAGGGTCCAGAGTGAACAGTACTGTATGAATGTGTGTGTGTTTGTGTGTGTGTGTGTGTGTGAGAGAGAGCTTGTGTACTGTAATGTGATGTTTCATATTAAGTGTGAGTATGTCTGTGTGGTCAGTAAGCAGCGTGTGTGTGGGGTGTTTATGTGTGTGTGTACATGTGTGTATGTATGTGTGTGTGTGTGTGTGTGTGTGTGTGTGAATCAGCAAGCAGTGTCTGTTGGGGGTGCACATGTGTTGTTTATGTGCGCATGTGTATGTATACTGTGTGTTTATTGCAAGCGCTGTATGTCTGGTGTGTTTACATGTGCTGTTTATGCACATACTTGTGTGTGTGTGTACAGCAAGCAGTGTGTGCGCGATGTTGTTTACATGTGCTGTTTATGTGCTTGTGTGTGTGTGTGTGTATGTGTGTGTGTATTGACATCTAAACAGACACAGGCACTGCCTTGATTAATTGACTCTGACACAGTGAGGGTTTATAGATACGGTGACTGCCAGTCGGCAGACAGTTGTCTGCTCTCACACAGAGAGAGAGAGAGTCTCAATGACTGCAGCACATATGTGCAGTGCTTTCTCACTGCAGCAAGTCATCTACAATTTAGATTATTTCTCCATCTCTTCTTCTTCTTTGAAGTGCTAGGCTAACAGCTAATACATCGCTAACCCTAGAGATGCTAAAAACGTAGTTTATCACACACTATAGTAGCAAATTGTGTTTCAAAATCAAGGCCACTTTGAATGATTCTGAGAACATCTCTCTGTCTCTCTTTCCAAGAAGCTTTCCAAGAAACTTTCCTGGAAAGGCAGAATCTCGTTACTTTTGTATAAAATGTGTTTCTATTAAAATGTATCATTTTATCAATATGACAATGTATAATTAGACTACGATTTCATCACGTACCAAATGTGTAGTGTTACATTGCCTGAGCCTCACTACGTGCCGTGCTGCAGATAGGACTAGCAACTTTGTGTTGACCACACACACACACACACACACACACACACACACACACACACACACACACACACTGCTCCTCACATCAGTGGGATGCATTGCACTCTTTCAGAGCACTTTTGCTGTGTCAATGTGCTGTGGGACTTGGGTGTCAGTTCCCTGGAAAAGATAAACTCAGGAAATATTAATTAGTGCCAGATCTAGGCTACATCTGCAGAGCCAGTGTCTATCGATGTGTGTGTGCGTGTATGCCCGTGAGAGTGCTGGTGTGTGTGTGTATGTGTGTGTGTTGAATGACATTATACTTTTGTTTATGTATGTGTGTTTGTACAGTAACTGTATAGTGGCATGTGGCTTTGTGTGTATGTAAGTGTGCGCGTGCACATGCGTGTGTGTGTGTGTGTGTGCATCTGTGTGTGTGTGTGCATGTGAATTCAACCATGCCTATGTTTGTTCAGAGTGAATGCACCACTCACTTGTCTCATATGGAGCCACCTCTGCACTGCAGTGTGTGTCGGCGTTTGTTCTGTGTGTGCCTGTGTTTGTTCTCTCTGTGGTGTGTGTGTGTGTGTGTGTGTGTGTGTGTCTGTGTGCATGTGTATGTGTATGCATGTTTCTGGCGCGGGGAGGTTCCCTTTGGAGAGCAGCAGTGGCCTGACGCAGGAGAAAAAGAAGGAGAAGCTGAAAAGAGAGAGAGAGGGAAGAGAAAGAGGCAGAGGAGGAGGAAGAGGAGGAGAGGAAGATGAGCGCTTCCTGAGCTGAGCAGGGAGGTTGGGGGACGGGGGTAGGGGGTAGGGGGTTGGGGGTGTTAACATTACTGCCCGTTAATCCTCAGCCCTTCAGAGAACTCTGTGCTGCCCTGTCCATCTTGGAGGACGCTTGTCCCCTCCCCGCCTGGAATGAGCACCAGTGCCCCCTCCGCCACGCCCTGCTCCGCTGATGGGTCCTCCTCCTCCTCCTCCACCTCCTCGTCCTCGGCCCCGACCCCGTGGGCCACCTCCCCGACCACCAGCTCCCCCTCTGGGGCTTCCGCGGTGGGACTGGGGCCTGGGCTGCCCCCGTCCAACTGGAGGTGAGTCCTCAGGGTGTCCTTGCGGTCCCCGTACAGGGCCTTGAGCTCGGCCTCGAAGGGTAAGGGCACGCCGGCGACCGACGCTCCAAGGGCGAGTCCCGGTGCCGCGGCAACAGCCACACCGCTGCTGCTGCGGTACACCTCCATGCCGTCGGGCAGCATGGACTTGATCTTGGGCAGCCAGCGCTTCCGCACCCGCCGCGCGTTAGTGCACATGTCCGCCGCGATCACGTTCATCTCGCTCTCCTTGAAGTTGGGGGCGAAGTTTTGACAGTACACTGAAAGAGAGAGAGAGCGATGAGACGAGGAGGAGGAGGAGGAGAAGAGAGAAGAGCAGAGACAAGCAGATGGAGAGAGGGATTGCGGCGCAGCATTGCAAAATTTTATAAAAAGTTAAAGGGCGAAAGACCTTCTATTAATAGGATACTGTACATATGCGTCATCCAGGCCATGGTACATGTCATTAAATTTAAATCCAGCCTGGTTCTATGCTTAAATATTTAGGCACATGTAAAATAAATCAAAGTCAAATCATAAGTGGATGTACATCATGAATGTTACTGTGTAGAAAAGACATCCAAGACTCCTCCAAGAGACTAATTAAACTGGAGCAGGCTAAAGAGGAGACTCACGTTTGACAGCGTTGAGTACCCGGCTGTCAAGGGGCTTTCGGCTGGGATCGCTGGTGGATGAACGGATTCCCGTACCACAACTGTTGGCCAGGGTATTCCTGCGTGGACACAAACCAACCACCAGGGGGCGACATCAACACCGTCCTCATAGGAATACACAGCCAGTCCTAATCACCCTCCTCTCACTCCAACCTACACACTCAAGACCTTATTATGTGTATTATGTGAACAGCTCAGGCTGGTTTAAGCTGGTTTAAGACTGTAGCTTTCATTTAAAGGCCACTATTGCTGCTGAGTGCTAACAGTATAACACTTTTTTTTTCTTCCACAAAACTGCTTCAGCAACAAGATGCTTAGACAAGCTGAATAAACCACGATCTTTGCACCCCTTTAGTGTTTGAGTAGTCACCCATTTGCATGTGTGAGTGTATTCATTTTCAAATGACATTTGCTTTTACAGTGGACAACACCAATTAAAGGTACAATGTAGAGTTTTGACTTTTAACTTTTAAAAATGTTAAACGCCTGTTTTGACACAATGTCAGAAACGCCTATGCTGTGTGGCATATATCTACTAAAGGTCGGCTCTTTTGAAATAACAACTAGTAGGCTACCACATATGGCACAGTGTAATAATATTCAAGTAAATAGCATTTGGCTGCCATCAATACCACAAAAAGTCTAAAATGTCACGTAGTGCCCTTAAAGGGCAAAAGATGATTCATGAGTGTGCCCCAGTCCATGATGCCTGCCTACAGCCCTTTTTTTATGATAAATGTCCAAAACAGACATGGACACAGACAGAACCACTGTCCATTTTCTGTGTCATTTTATCATAAACTTCCAAATGAAGTACAGTACGTAGACAAAAACAGATCACCAGATATACTCATAGGATCAAGTAGACCTTAGAGATATGGCCCAAAGAAATGAGAAATGAGCAGAGCTGAGACTGTCCGCTCTCTCGGTCAACACTGACCTGTCGAAGAAGGTGGCGAGCAGCCGACGCAGCAGCACCTTGTGTTTGATGCCAGCGCACAGGTGACAGTTCATCAGCTGTCCACGTGTCATAAACACCCCAGAGCCTGAAACACAGACGTGTGTGTGTGTGTGTGTGTTATGTGAGCATGTATGTGTGGGTGTGGGTGAAGATAATCTGTCAGCAAAGAATACTTTCCCCTGAAATAACATACTATATTTTAGTTTTGTCCAAATTATAATGTTAAATTTTTCAGCGCAAGAGAGCGGGACTTGACCTTCTTAAACATAGGCCCACTGTATGTAGTTACAAGCATGTAAGCATTGAGTTTGGTTGTAGTTGTGACTCCACGTAGCCCACTGTCAACAGAATGATCCAGTGATGACTAATGAGAGATGGAGCTATTTACAGTGAGGGTAGCAAGTTTACTGACCTCACACAACTTCCATAACAGTTTTTTTCCCCATGCACATTAGGTCATGTGGCAACACATGAGACGCACGGCACACACACACACACACACACACACAATGACTGTCTCTATGTTCCTGGCTCACTCTTCTCTCTCTCCCTCACTGACACATATTTTCATACAAACATACACACCCACATGCATCACATCCATACACTCACAACCACACACACACACACACACACACACACACACACACACACACACAAACAAACACTGCCACTTAGTCACACCCTTACTAAGAAGCATTAGCCAGCAACTGTTCCTTGTATTGGCACGCTGGCATCAGGCTAAGCAGCAGGGCTCACCTGCCACCAGCTCCAGCTTCTCTCCAGGGTCTCCCTCTGTGTAGAGCTTAGGGTGGCACCGGTAGCCGATCTGGCTGATGAGGCTGGCGGGCAGTGCCACCAGGTCCCTGCGGAGAAGCACACAGTTCCGGCTCTCCAGGGAGATGGGCATGGCCGCCATCTCAGGCTTGTCCTGCACTGGAGACCACATGGAGAGACGGTTATGAGAGATGGTTACTAGAGCCTTCATTAGCCTACTGTGAACAGGCTGACAGGTTTGAAAATGTGTCTTTTAAAGGAGTAGTATGTAAGTTTGTGGCCAAAAACTGGTACTGCAATCACATTCAAAATATTACAGAGCATAGTATCCTCTCCTCCTCCTCCTAGACAAGATTTTGCCAGTTAGGTTGCCAAAATCGGATAGGTTGAGGGTGGTGCAATAGGCCAAAACATATAATATACACATAGTAAACACATAATGACAACGTCAACACAAGTTGAGGGCTGCAAATGCACTTTTGTAATGATAATATTCAGGCTGGATTACTGTTATCAGTGATAAAAGTATTTGAAAGTATCATGATTCCTTAACGTCTTGTGATATATTAGGGGCATTTTATGATTAATTTACATGTATTTCTTACATACGGCTCCTTTAATATAACTATCTATATGTCACCAGCTTGTCACATCCATAATACCAATAAAATGTCATGGTACTTGTATTTGTATAACATGAATGACTACATGAAATGTTTTGTACAACTTGTTTTCATCTAAGTTTGGTCCAAAATGGCAAATGCTTAAATATAATGCAATCATTTGCATCATACAAATGTTATGGTTATGGAGGTGACAAAAAACTATGTAATATGTGGTCGTTTGCATGGGTCGTAACATCAGATACAACTTGAGAGAGAACTTTCTGGACAGTGCTACTTTAGTGTCACTAGAGCAGTGTTACTAAAGCAGAAATAAATGTCATCTAAAGACTGGAGGCAGAATGAAGGGCTACGGCAGTTGAAACAAACGATTTCAAAACTGTGTATCAAGAATTACTCAACATCTGAGTGAGCAACATGTGTTACTACTGAAGAAATAACAGGTACAACAATGTTACACTACATCAACAAGTTACACTAATCTACAAGTAAACACTGTATGTTTTTAATGATGCTTGTATGCTTTATGTAATGAAAATATAGAAAGATTATTTTTGTAAAAGGCCATAACTGACTTCTTAGATGTTTAAGAATTTAAACAATGTAGAATTGTGGCAATGGGGAATTGTTGTGAGACCCTGTTTGCATAGAGAAGTCAATGTCGTAGTCATGGTCAGTTCATTCATATAGGCCTAGCACATTTTAATGGAGGGTGTGTGTTGACGGCCTATGCACCCAAGAGGAGCAAAGGTCTTAAGTCAAGTCAGTCAGCACATTTTAAACAACTTGTGGTTGACCGAAGTACTTAACAAAAAGGGAAAGAAATAAAACAACCCTCACCCTAACCCTAAAATAATAATTGTTTTTTTTTTCAAATGAAAATTGTAAATGATGCTAAAAAAGACGAAGTGTGACAGTAGTGACGCTAAAGGCCTGGGGGGAGAAAGAAGTGAGACTATGAAGTGGTGAATGAAGACCAGGCGCTAAATACACACTATTCCTCGGCTGCACCTGCGGCTTCGCACCACAAACCCAAGCAACTCAACAAACGCTCACACACACACACACACACACAAACACAAACACAAACGCAAACACAGGACTGTCTGTGCAAATCCTCGCGCACCGGAGCTCAAATCAAGATCACAAGAGCAATAGGACAATCAGACTCATCACTCTTACAGTGCAGTTTTACTTCTTCTTTCTGCTCTCTATGGAACTTACATCAGTTTTAGCTGGAAATAAACTTGATTAAGTCTGTTTTCAACTGAGCAGGATCCTACACTTGCAGTTGGTGTTGTTCAATTTGATTGTGTGTGTGTGTGTGTGTGTGTGTGTGTCAGATGAATGAATGTAAATGAAATGTAAATATAAAAGCAGCCAGGTGCCACATGTGTCCCTTGGCAGTGTGAAGATGCGTGTGTGTGTGTGCGTGCGTGTGTGTGTGTGTGTGTGTGTGTGTGTGTGTGTGTGTGTGTGTGTGTGTTTACACCAGCTCTTGGAGCCAAAGTTTTCGCCCAAGTCAAACCCCCGAATAGGCTAACGTCCCCAAACTGCAGGCACAGGGTTTTGGCAGTCTTGCTGGTGTCATGGATACCCCTGAAGTACCCACTCTCGCAATGCCCTTGTGTTGCACTTGTGCTAAATTTGCTAAAATATGGTGTGGGTGTCTTATTCTACCCCTGTGTCTCTTTTATATGACCTCGGCAAGCTGTCAATCACAAAGGCTCACACACACACACACACACACACACAAATGCGCGTACATACACAAAGACAGACAGACACACACACACACACGCATTGTACACAGCCACACACACATGCAGATGTATCTGCACACACTCACAGACGCACACGCACACACACACACACACACACACACACACACACACTACAGTTCTCATATATCCCCCAATGTCACCCTCTTGCGTCCCAACTCATTAAAGAGAGAATGGATTTCAGAAAGTACTGAAACTTGAGCCCGGCGCGGGACAAACACCTACAGGAGAGATGCATCTAAATGCAGCCACTGGGGCTCAGACAACAGATCCGGCGCAGATCCGGCCCACATACTGTATCACCCTCATCTGGCACTGAACCTGTCGTGCTGCACCAGATTAGGAATATAGCCTCTCCTGAGTGTGTGTCTGTGTGTATGAGTGCGTGTGTGTGTGTGTGTGTGTGTGTGTGTCTGTGCACATGTGTGCGTGTGTACACGTGTGGAGGGAGTGTAGTATGTGTGTGTGTGTGTGTTATGGTATGTGTGTATGTGATTGTGTGTTTGGCTGTGTGA
>JASCQY010000022.1:5307288-5309788 GCA_030264315.1 Sardinella tawilis
TAACCAATTACTTTGAAATGTCAGTAACAAGTAATCAATAACGCATTACAGTTTTGAAGTAACTTGCCCAACACTGTATATATATTGCATCCTCACACACAGACTCTTAGGCCTAAAGACATTATTAGCCTAATTGTCCATTGTCCATTTGTCATAGTTTAGTCATAGTTGCACAGAACAGCCAGGCCTACGATTCCACTGACATACAGCCATAGCGTTATTTTCAGTGTCAGCCTAAAAGGTTATCACTGTAAGAAGGAAACTTTTGTGTAATTTCGTTCCAAACAAAGGAACAGTCTACATCAGGGGTCTCCAACAGGTAGCCCGAGAGCTACCTTCTTGAGATAAGGCCTTTTCTTCAAAGGGTCTAAGGGAATGTGGATACATTTTATAACTGACTCACAAACAGACTCACTAACAGTATTAAACCAAATGAAATCAGATTCAAACAACCTGCCCTGTCTGATACACAACGATCCCAGTTCCCTACTCTGATGAGTGCACACCAGATTTGGTTAGATCTGCAACTATGGAAAATAAAAGGTCAGACAATGTCTTTCTCCCCACATATTTAGGTGACATTCATACTGCGTAATATGGTAATATGGTCAAGGATGTAACATTTACTGTATCTCCAGGACTATCAATAAGGATGTAAAATAATACAGTAGTAGGCTACCTATACAGTAGCTCTCTTGTGGAGAGCTCTGGCCCACATATTTTTAATTTACAGTAAGTTCTACAGCCAAAAATTGTGGGCTAATCATTGACATCATACTTATACCATATAACGTATGGATATGACAACAAGTCTGCTTTCCATGGAATTGGAATTAAATTTTTGATGGAGTGGAATGTGAAGCTACTGGAGCTTGTTAAGGTCATTATTCAACAGAGCTTATTATTTGTATATAGCTGGGCAGTTTGGTCAGATTTCAGTGATCTTTGGTTGAATGTAGTGTTGCCACCTGTCCAGGTTTCACCTGATTGTCCTTCTTTTTAATGGTCTGTCCAGGGGAAGAAAAATATTCTCCCTGGATGCTGACTGTTCTGGTTTTTCTACATGATGCGTAAAATTTGTAAAGTATCAAAATTATATTAGTGAACTAAACAAAATTATATTATTGATAATAATACTGGTAAACACATCCATAGACATTAACCACTTAAAGTAACCACTTACCTGTAAAGCAAAACTAATATTGCAACTAATATAGTCCAAGGTTATGTCCAATTTCGGAGCAGAATGGCCATTTTTGTCATGAGCTGGATGTATAAAGGGTGCCGCTGCTTATAAGAAAAAGGGTTGATTGTGTTACCAAAATGCCAAGGTTTTTTGTCAGCGCTAGGTGGGAACCTTAGTTGAATGTGATCTAGGACAGTGACGTTTGAAGACCTGCACATGAAACAGTAGATCTTAGGTGTAATGGATAGCATAATCATGTGCAAAACTTTTAGGTTACAACTTCCAAAAAATAAATGAGCAAAATTAACTAAATGTGAAGAAACAAGATAGCATGTCAATATCACCTAAACTTACAGTACATGTAACAGCTTCAATCAAAGTCAATACGAGATCTTGGATTTTGATATCAAAAAGCTAAAAATCAGAGTTGGCCTACGGTGAATTTCATTTCTTTAATGCCGACTTATTGTAAATTGATACAACATAGGAAAGAAATAGAAAGGGAAATTAATAACAACATTGACAATGTATATATACAGATGTATATACCTGTACAGATGTGCTACTGTAATTTGAAAAGTTTATGTCGGCCTATTTGAGCCTTTTAAACAGCTCACAATATCGAAAGACAATTGAGAGCACAATATACAGTAGGCCTAAATGATGGTCATTTATGCACGCATACATGTATGATGTGAGTTTGAGACAATGAAAGGCGTAGCAAACCATGGGCATTTAGGATTTTCACAACAGGAAAAAAAATATGTATCCACTGAATTTTTGCTGAACTTAAATGAGTGCAGAAGTTTAAATGAGCTACAGCTTTGTCCACGGTTTTTTTTACAATAGCGCTCCCTTATTTGAGTGTATAGCTAAACTTTGAAACACTACGTTTTCAGTTTCCTATATTCTGTTAAGCACAGACAATCATTTAGGCCATGCTGCAAACTGATTCAAATCAGTAATTTGTTTATAATTCCAGCTTTTACGCATTCCGAGTGGTTAAAATGATGGAATGCCAAGCAACAGTAAAAAATGACAGCCTAACATAGAAATGTGTCCAGTGTTGCGTAAAAAAGCCCAGACTCTAATTTTATGGTCATAAGTCACATTATCTAAGCTCCCAATGAATTCATTAAGCCTGAGAGCCTTCCAGCTTCTAACTTTACAAGGGTAACAGCAAGCCACCATATTTGAATCACTTACCTTATATTTTTTCTGCTTCTGCAAGTGTGAACAACTCCCTCCCCCCCCCCCCTCTCTCTCTCTCCCTCTCTCTCAAATGTGTGTGTTTGTGTGGGCAATGTGTGTTTC
>JASCQY010000022.1:5314788-5318184 GCA_030264315.1 Sardinella tawilis
ATATTTCACTGTGAGAAATACAGAAATATTAAATAAATAAATAAAATATGTTTTTACCATTTTTCTCCCAAGGCTCTGCCAGAGCACCTACTGTGTGTCTTACTGACTGTACCTGATCCAGGTACACACGCACACACACACACGCACGCACGCACGCACGCACACACACACACACACACACACACACACACACACAGACACACGCACGCACACACACACACACGCACACACACACACACACACACACACACACACACACACACACACACACAGGCACATACACACACACACACACGCAAAGACTGCAAATGCAAAGCTTTCTTTTTTGCAGAAAGCGAGTGATTTAAGTTGAATTTGCGAACATTTCCCTTTATCAGGAAGCTATGTTCTCTGTGTGTATGTGTGTATGAGTGTGTGTGTGTGTGTGTGTGTATATGTGTGTACTGTATATGTGTGTGTGATAGACACATTCACATGCTGACTACACAGCCTACACAACTGCACATAACAAACCCATATTCAGCATATCAGCCTATTTATTAGCATATAGCATATTAAGCTACTGTAGGTTATTTTAGTTTAAATTCATCCCTGCATTTATGTTGTCTCTTCATTCATGTAGTTCCAGACTGCACCCCATGCTACTTTCTGAGTTCCTCATTTATAAAGCACTTTGGCTCAACTCTTGCTGTTTATAATAAGTGACTTGACCTGACTTTGGCTTGACATTTGAAGGCAAAATGTCATAGAACATGAGCAAGCTTAGTTAGTTATATTTTTTAAAGCATTTGATAATTGTTATGGATACGATTAAAGATCCACTTTGCATGGAATTGCCTAGTAGAGGGAGTAGGGGGGAGGGATATGAGAGGAAACAGGAGGATGGGAAAGAAAGAAAGACAGAGTAAATAGAAGAAAAGAGAGGATAGAGGTGAAGGGGAATGGGTGGAATAAGGGATAAGCATAATGGGAAGAATTTTAGCATAAAAAATAGCAGAAAGAAAATAAAAGAGGAAAAAATAAATAAAGGATGGATGGGATAATTCACGATAGGGAATTTGGATACCAGAGCCAAATCATTACATAAATAGGCCTACCTCTCTAAAACATAAAATGTTCTCGCAACACCATAGAACAATTGCCATTAATGTCCCATGGGCAGAGCGTCATGATCCTACACAATCAACAATGTCATAAAGCACAATTTTAAGCATTCTGGACATGCATGGGCAACCCTTGAGACTTCATTTTCCACAATTGCTGTATTAATTTAAATTAAAATTTAAATTATTTAAAAAATAACTTAGCTGCATTGCAAGTCCTCCAAACAAACCAGCAAGCAGTTCAAGCCAATCAGCTTGTGAATAAAGAGCCTAAGACCTTCCTGACGCTATCCATCATCTCTTCAGACCTACTCCTCACACACTAGAAGATGTGTTAATGACAATAACTAGTTTATCATTACAGTAAGCATCTTACTTGTTATGTCACCTGACACCATTCCCCTAAAAGAGGGATATGAAATTCGTATAAACAAGCTAAATGTTGAATATGCAATTAAAAAGGTCCTGCCCACTTCCATAGCACACACATGCACAATGTTCGTTTACATTTTGGTAGATGGTAGATGGTAGATGAGGCTTTTGAAACCTTACTTGTTTCACAGGAGACTTTTTTTTATTAATGCTGTATGTCAGATCATTTAATTAATTGAGTGCGGTGTGAAGAAGTATGTTTTCAATAATTCAGCAAAATGACTTCAGTTAAAGCAATACTCCGGAGTGAATCAAACCGAAGCCCTGTTGTCTGAGGCTGTTGAGAGCTGTCGATAGGTATCAGAACGAGAGCAACAGGTACAACGTAGACCGATTTCGAAAAATATCCCGCACCGCTAAGTGATTAGGGCATGTCTTTAGCATGTAGCATAGCGAAAAGACATGCCCTAATCACTTAGCGGTAACGGCTAACTCTCGAAATCGGTCTACGTTGTACCTACTGCGGTCTTTCTGATACCTATCGACCGCTCACGGCAGCCCCAGACAACAGGGCTTCGGTTTGATTCACTCCGGAGAATCCCGTTAAGATCTCAAACCCCTTGTTTAAACACCCTGAAATGAACCTTTAACCAGAGAAGAGAGACATACGGAGGAGACAGTGGAGGGGATGGAGAAGTGAGGGAAGGAAAGACAAGTGAAAGAGGAGTAGAAAAAGAGTAAAATAGAAGAGTAGAAGTAGAGAAGAAGAGGAATAAAGAAGGGGGATGAAGGGCAGAAGATGAGAAGACAAGAGACGAAAGAGTGAGAGAATTGAGATAAAAGAGAAAAGGAGAGGATAGAGAGTAGCAGAGAGGGAAAAAAATAAAAAGAAGAAAGGAAAGGAGAGAAGAGGAAGAGGAGAAGAGTGAAGGGGAGTGAGTGAGAGAAAAGAGAAGAGAGTGGAAAGGGGATGAAGAACAAGAGAAAGAGAGGAGAAGAGTAAAGGAGAGGGGATGAGTATAGAGATGAGAGGAGAGTGGAAAGGGGACGAAGAAGAAGAAAAGAAAGAGAAGAGAGGGAAGGAGAGGAGAAGAGGGGAGGAGTGTAGAAAAGAGACCAGAGTGAAAAGGGGATGAAGGAGAGGGGAGTAGTGTGGAAAAGAGAGAAGAGAGGGAAGGAGAGGAGAAGGCGGGAGTAGTTTAGAAAAGAGACGAGAGTGAAAAGGGGATGAACATGGGAGAGAGAAGAGAGGGGAAGAAAGGAGGGCAGGAGTGTAGAAAAGAGACGAGAGTGAAAAGGGGATGAAGAAGAAGAGAAGAGAGGAGAAGAGAAGAGAAGAGAGGGAACGAGAGGAGAGGAGAGGAGTGTAGGGGCAGGGAGGAGTGGAGAGATCAGGAAACTCGGGGGCTTATACTGCAGTGGCTAATCCTCCATAGCTGGCCCCTGTGTCTTTAACCCTAATCTGCTCCCCTCCTCAGGGAGATTTCGCCGCTGAACAGCCTTATTTGTTGTGGCTGCGCTCAGAGGGACACAGCCAGCTCTGCACAGGGTCACAGCGTCACCCCCACAGAGGAGCACACCACTGGGTGAAATGCCCTTGTTTCCGGGGATATTTGTAGTTGTATATTTCCGGATTTTTAAAGTATACGGGGATATATTGAAAGATACTCTCCGGATACGCGAGTCTCAATTCTCATATACGGAGCATATCCGAGCTCCGGAATGGCACTGTATCGGCACGGGACATATCCGGGCACCGTATACTCACCTGATATGCTCCATGTTTCACGTGTCAGCAACAGATACGTCCCCGGATACAACTCGTTCTCGTTGTCATATATCTCCGGATATGTCAAACGCAAAATGAGCCATAAATCGTAGGCTGAAGCTATTTTAGGCATTTATTTACATGCCCTTAGTC
>JASCQY010000022.1:5363658-5375435 GCA_030264315.1 Sardinella tawilis
CACACACACACACACACACACACACACACACACACACACACACACACACACACACACACACACAGAGAGAAAGAGAGAGAGAGACAGAGAGAGAGCTAAAGTCTCTCATTTGCCCCATTGCCTTGTCACCGACAATACGTCTGTCTTTGAGCATCAGATCACGGCCTGAAATGTGAATCAACATTTGGACAGGATGTGCGGGGTGCGCAGGGCCATGAAGGATGAATGTCTCCATATTACCAAGGCAGGTATCGATTAGGGGCCAGGCCGAAGCGCAATTAGCCCAGGTGGGTCAGATGTTTATGGATGACCTCATGCCCGCGGAGATTAAGTTCACAGTTAAAAGCAGCCGTTCAGCGAGAGGTCACTGATTTAAAGGGATAAAATCATTTGGCGACTTTGATAAAACGGTTCAGGGAAACGGCTGGGGACTGCCATGATTTCTGCGCATTCACCTATTATCAACCTAGAATTGTGCGAACGGAGCGGAAACAGAGGACACGAATAAAAGAGAAAACCTGCAACTTTCTGCTTTTTTTCAGGGTCATTTGCTCATTTGAAATAGGCTACATGCTGTTTACAACCCCATTCGTTAGAAATAATGTAATAACATCAAGAACAAAATAAATGTATTGCCATATCGTAATATGACAATAACCTAAAATAACCCTTATGTCTTGAATATGGTAATAACGGTTCCTTGAAAAGTAGACTTTTTGACACATCCATGACGCCAAATAAATTGCAAGGTTAGGCCTATAAAATTTGATAATTTGCTGTATTCAGCTGTAAAGATGACATGGAAAACAATTTACAAAATATCAAATAATACTGAACTTGTTCATGTTCTGTCATATCCATGAAGTGACTTTGCTCTAATCTAAAAAAAAATATAGTTGTAAATCCGTTATAACATATTAATAACCAAATGGTGTTGTTAGAACTTGAATGTCACCTTGCTCTAAATAATAGCCTATGTATTAATAATACTAATACTACTACTACTAATAATAATAATAATATGTTTGAATGTAGTATTATTACTCTATGACCCTGACGGCACTCCTCGAAAAATAGACTACGATTTTTTTTTCATGAATTAAAGGCCCAGTCTCTCATCAAAAACTAAATGAGTATAGGCTATTCATTTCACTGGTGTCCCATTTGTTGCAAATAAAGGGTGGGATGTAATATGGCCTTGCGTTCTCACCCCTCTGCTTGGCAGTTTCGTAGTCCGCTTTGCACACCAGTCGGCTGTCCTCCATCAGGTAATACTCGTCCCCCGTCGCCAGCTGCCGTTTGCACACGATGCAGGCGAAACAGTGCAGGTGATAGACAAAGTCCTGCGCTCGGCGCACCACCTGTGTCGGAGGAATACCCTGCTGGCATGCTGCGCATTTGGTTCCAAATCTCCTTTGGGAAGCAACACGGGTCGATATCAATATAGGCGATTGCATTTCACATTTAACACCTGGTAACACGAGCTTATCCCACCATACAGAAATATTCTCCCAAAGCACTCCCCACTTCATGGCATTCATTTTTCGTTTGACACAGGCTATTACAGCGCTTCGCGTTAGCTTAACATAGCTTATGAGGCCTGTTTGTTTTATTGACGTTGAAAACATCATGTTGCAGAACTTTTAGGTAGGAGAGGACAAATAATGCACTTGTCAGACTCACTTGAAGAAGTCTTCCTTGCAGTAGACGCTGTCCCCCCGACTGAAACACTTATCGGCCAGAGGAGACTGGCAGTCGCTGCACTTCAGGCATTTACTATGCCAGTGGCGGTCCAGCACCTTCAGGATGAAACGATCCACGATGTGCTGGTTGCAGCCCGCACACACTGGGATCTCTGCAAAGAACAGAGAAAAGACAAGCACGTCAATAAATTTCCTTTCTTTTTGATCCAATTTCTTTTCATTCCACACCAAAAAAGATTGTTTGGTAAGCATATGACAAAAAGATAAAACTTGGATTGGTGCTATAAATGTTACTATACTATCCAGTCTTAACAGACTTAACAACAAAAACGGACTCTTCAGAATTCCTAATCATACGCCTGCATGAAACCACACCAAAGCGAAAGCAGTTCCATGCAGATAATCAATTTGCATTTTTCTAAAAGAATAATTTTTTCTCCCGTCTGCTATTATTTCTAGAATGATCTGTCAAAACTCCTTTTGCTTTTACCGACTGAAAGAGAAACTTCCAAAATCTGCTAAAATAGTGTATAGTAAAACAACTGGGTTCAATTATGTCATTTCAGAATTGGGCCTACAGCATATTATTTAATGACGTTTTAGTGGGATGACCTTATCAAACCTGTATATAATTATGCAGGAATTTTCACAAAACAGTCCCAGAACAAATAATTAAAACTGAAAAAAAAAGACTTTTCAAAAATGGAGGCTGTAATGTCCACACTATTTGAACCCCATTACTGATATCCATCATGCTAAAGAATATAGCAATAAAGGCATACCAAATTACTGTGTGTTATTTTAATTTTAATAAATAGCATTCTGAAAACCAGGGTTAAGGAAACAAAAAAGAATAATCTCTTTCCCCCATTCCCCTTTTCGTTTCATTATTTCATTTTTTTTATTGTATCAAACATTATGTCATAATTTGTCCAATTGCTCTCTGGGAACGAAAACATTGTCAACAAATGTATTTCTCTTGCTAATGAAAGATTCTCGTCCACACTCTTTACCTAGCGTCAACCACAACAGTCATAGGAGCGCCATCTTATATGTCCTCTCCACAGGGGAGACCAGACAAGGGCTAATTCATATAAAATCAGGTGAACTTCCAAATCTTGACTCATTCGCAGAAACAGCGTGTGGTACATTCGTCCCATTGAGCATTTTACTTCTCCTGTGCAAATAGCCTGTGTTTAGCCACTATGACATAGGCTATAGGCTACCATTGGCACATGCATCCTTTTTGGGCCTTCACTAGCCCATTATTCACTGTATTAAAGTCAACATATGGAGAAACATATTGGTCCTTCAACTGAGTTGTAAAAAAGATTGTTTTGGACATGCTTTGTCCGATTTGAAACCTTGGTATTCTATAGAATAAAAAGAGAAATGTCGATGTGTCAGTAAGTTGGAGTAAGAAATAACCTCTTTTTACAACCAAAAACAAAGCATTTTTGTAGATGATCTGTTGCACAACACGACAGACGTATCTTAAATAATAGTTTACAACACATTTATGTTGTGTATGCCTATTTAGGATATTAGATTATATTCTATGCTGCATGCAAATTTATGTTACTCACATGCAGAGCCAATAACACCCATATTAAGACTTAACAAATATCCATTTCCTTAGTCACTAATGAGGATTACAATGATGATTTTAACTAGCTGTGATTTTTACACAAACAACGTGCACCACACAAATGAAAAGCGGAAATCCATTCAATTGTGTCGATTAACCAAAACCATAAACACGCCGATTGTAAATATCAACGGAAGACTGCATCAAGGTAAATACGACTTGAGATATCATCATTCTGTTGCATAATTAATCGTTAAATGGCGGCACTTCACATATCTTCCAATGAGAGAATCACGTTTCTATTGTTTCGGTGCCTTTTAATAAAATATGAATCGCTGCATCGTTTTTCTGGCACTATTTGGGGGCTGTCCACATCAGGATGTGCAAGCCAGCATGACCAGGTGTACTGAAAAACCTATCATTTATTTAAAGGGCTTGGGATTACCGAGAGCTTTTTACGACACTGAGGAAATAGGTTAACATGTACTTTGAGATAAGCAGGCCCAAATATGAAAAAAAAAAAATAATAATAATAATAAAAAGAATAAAACAGCAGCCTTGCCAACACTAGTCACAAAGCAGGTTCAACGCATGATGGAAGCATAATTTCTTTATCTTGATAATGCTAACCTCTAAAATGACTTCTTAAAATGAACAAAAGAGTAGGCTAAATTAATAACAATTATGGAGTATTGCCTTTGGAAAGTATCAGATGTCTGATGAGCTGTCTGGCATGTTGCCTAATTCTGTTACGGTTCAAAGGTGGATTCATTTGAATGAAACAAATGTTAAAAATTGGGCTCAGTGATAAGATTCCCCTGTGACAGAGCGGCCATAATGCAACAGATGGGCAAAAGGGGGAAATAATTTAAAAGCCAAAAAATAGCAACAATGAAAACAAAAAATGAATTGTGCTACGCAGAGAGGCAAAGATAAGACATATGCCAATTGGTAAATTCACCGCCTGGTGCCGTAATCCTGGGTCCTACAGATTCAGCTATAATCCAAAGTATTACAGCGGTGGTGGGGTATTACAGAAAAGAAATCTGAAAGGGAATTGTCCTCTGGTTGGATAACCCAAGAACAGCAGAGGCGTACACATCGTGTCCTGTGGCAAATCGTTGGAAGCCAGATGCCGGGCCACTAACCCACTCTAGAAATAGCCATACTCAAGTCTTTACTGGCACAAATCAAACATGAGCAAAGGTTATGAATTTCTTTTCACACGCCCCACGCAAAAAAACAAACAAACAAACACACAAACAAACAGAAAAAAAAACAAAAGAATATATTTTTATTCCTAAGGAAGAGTGTCGGTTGATAGTCGCACGTTAAATAAATAACCATAGCAAAAGCTAACTGGCTGGACTGACATAATAATGATTCAGGAAAATAAAACAAACCAGCGACCTCTTACAAGAGAAATCCATGCAAATAAACCATCCCTTGCATCATGACCTGGATGAACTATACCTTTACGTAGCTCCTCGCTTTGCGTCAGCAGGGCAAACAGCATCTCTGTGTTATTGGCTGCATCTTTTGGAGAGTTCCGTTCGCTATGCCCATCCATTGCTCATATTCCAATAACATCAACAACAACAAACCACTAACACTCTTTCGGTCGCCGTGTGACTATGTTCCTGCTCGCCTTCAACGAATCTTAACGAAAATATGCGGAAAGACTGAAGAGACGCTTGTAAAAACGTGCGCTCCGTGGCAGTGCGTAAGTGTAGCCTCCGTTGGTTCAAAGATGTGAAGTGGATTACGCCGCCCTGTTTTCCGAATGACTGTTCGGTTGCAACAGGACGGGGCAGATTATCACCCTTCTGTGTAACGTGGTAAGGGGTACCAGCCCAAGGGTCGTTCAAAGTATCAGTTAAGGCATCAGAATAAACTTGTTTTTCTTTTCTTTTTTTAACAGACATGCTGCCCGTTTATAATTGCCGTGACTGTGTGTTGATTAGCATTTGAAGTTTTCCATATGCATTAATAAAACATCCTTATAATAGGATAATGACAACATAAAAATGAAAGAACAGTGCAATGCAAGGCTACAAAACGAAATTGTGTCCAATCAGTTGTGCAGTATTGCCTATCTTTGTTAGCAGTTACAAAGACAAGGCCATGGGTGCTGATGCATTAATAATAGACGGTGAAACTTTGCACTAAAATTATTTACGCAAATAATTCTTATCATAGGCTATAATTACAAGATATTATACACATATTACACTTAATTACATGAACTAACACATCATAACCTGCGTGCTTCAGGCCTATAATATTATATGATATTTATTATATTACACTGTATATTATATTACACTGTATATTATAGTCACTGATTATTGGTTTAATTTATATAAAGATATTACCCTGACTTGATATAGGCCTACTGGAAATAGTCCATTTAAGAATAGCTTAATTATGAGTCATCTTCGCGCATAGATCTCATATTTTCACAAACAGAAATTGTTTGAAATGAAAGATACATACGTATCTGGTGACGCAGTATATGGCGACACTAGTGAAATTATCATTATGATATTTCCAGCTGTTCTCCATCTATGTAGCCTACTCACAAAATTATGCAAACACACACACACACACACACACACACACACACACACACACACACACACACACACACACACACACACACAGTGCGTTTGGCATGTGCCTTCAGAAAGACAACTGTTTGCTTTGGGAAGAATTGGCCGTTCAATAAAATGTTGATCGACTCAACACCCAGATGAATTTTATTGACAGTGATCTCTAGCGCAAAAGAGCGCCTTGGGAAATCAACCGTAGTGCCACCGCCGCCTAGGCCCTTGATGAATTCAGAATCAATGACCCATTTGCCTGTATTTTCAGAGTATATGAAACGCATTTTGGTGAAAGGTGCGGGATGCATCAATGTTCGCTCTTACTTTTATGCTTTATAATATTTTTATGTCTTATTGATCGCTCACTTTAGAGGGGAGGGGCGACAGTAATGGCTTAGCATGAGCTATGCTTGCATCCCATATGCAAGGATAAGCGTGGGAAAAAAAGTAGATGCCGAAAAAGTGTGTGTACAATCTAATCTCTTTTCTAATATGTTTCTAAAGTAGGTGCACAAAGCAACGTTTCCTATGTGCTCTGCAGACATGTATTTATGTTTACATGTATTTCCTTGTTATTCCCAAACACATTTTATCCATTCTTCCCACGAGGATTACATGCCTTGCATCTTTTCTCAGCACTTTTCACTTTTCTTTCATAACAGCCCTTGTTTTCCCTTCTCACCATCCGAAGCAATGCCTAAGGACGTTATTTCATTTCTTGAAGGTCCTGGGCCTATATCTTGATCCTTTCCTGGGATACGGGCTGGCTTATCGACTAAGGAACAAGCTGCTAAGAATTTGCCGCAACCTTTCCAAAACCGGTGTCTGTAGATGATTGCTGCGCCTTGTGTAATCCAGGGTGCCCCCCTTCTAGGGCCTCCTCTGCTGTTCCTCAGGTGTCGCACCTGTCACAAAGGAACCTGATACCTGTTGCGCGTCCCCTTGCAGTTAACGGGACGCACAGAGGGACATACAGAGCCAGGCCGGGGGTCCCTGCAGTATTGGCCTCCCGCTCTACCCCAGGTGCACGCGCTTTTTCAGCTGAATGCGCCGGTGGTCCCCTCCTAACAGTCTTGAGCGATGGGGTGAGATGACAGCACGCGCTGCACATCTGCTCCACTCGCGCACAATGTCGCTCATTACATATTCATAACGTATCCCTCACGCAGGAGAGAGACAGACTGATGGACAAAACCTCCAAGTCTGTTTGGATCGGTGAGTAATGATAAGAAAGAATACGAGTAAGAAAAATAAACTTAGCATTACAAAAAGAACACATTACAGGCTACAACTCTGCACTGCGCCCTGAATCCAGGTGTTATTCTACTGACCTTGAGATGGAAGTTGGTATGCAGTTTGTAGTCATCTAGTCTACATTTTGTAGCCTATACAGTCATTGGCTATTTTGGCCAGCTGCAATTAAACATCCGGCAGCCCACATGCCACCAAGTACCCAACACGTCCATAACTAACCAACAAACAGAATAAGTTAATAATGGAAGGGTACCACCACTATTGCCAATTGCTACTTGTTTTAGGAACTTGTTGGAGGACCGGTTTCCTCCCACAGGAGAGCGGATAATCAATTTCATGCTTCATTTCCAGAATGCAAATGTGTTAAACTGCATAAAAATAAGAGGGAATGCATCGCTGCACAACCAATTACAACACACACATCACACAACGACTGAAGAGACCAAGATGTGTGCTTACCTTGACTTGAACTGTATCTTGAGTAATTTCCGGGATTTTGACAGCTTGAGCCGGGGTGTTCGAGCAACATTCTGACCAATGGCGCGTTTTAACACAAATTTTCACGCTCGAGTTTAAGATAAATGTACCCTAATCATCAAAAGGCCTACAGGTTACTGGTTACCGGTTATTACCACGGACGAATAATATACTGTCACCGACTCCAATTCTGAAAATCACTAGTCCCAGTCGATTTGGAGCGTGGGATGAGATGGAGCTCCGTAAAACCTGGCCCACTAAGCCAAGAACCATACGTCCTGAAACTTGCGGCTTGAAATGCTGCGTCCGGTTGGTTCCACGCTTCAGTGGCGAGGTACAGTGAAGGGGATTCCTGACAACGATGTGAGTCACCTGACCTCTGGATGCTGTTCTTTTTAGCATAACCAAACTAAAGAGGCGAGAGGTTGTGATGTCGGGAGTTAAAAAGGTCTGCCCTGTCCTCGGTCCTGAAGGGGAGTTTCTAGGCGCGCTAGGCGGAGGCGTGTGCATACGGACGCCCCCACCCCTCCCTCCTTGTCTTCGAAACAAGCCTGCCCCCTTATCCCTTCCCGTGGTACACGTGTCCATCTTTCATCGTGTACAATAGGGCACTGGGCAACACTGCGTCGGGATCATGGCTGTCCGTGCGTTTTCATGGTCTTTGCTTCTCTTTTGTTGGATCAAGAAACGCGCACAACAGACACATGCCTATTTGTGCCTGTTCAAGATGTTGCTCGAAGAATATTGCTGTGCTCAATTTAGATGTAGCTGTTGTCAAAATACATTCTCTAAAATAGACGCCTGTTTCAATTTCATAGAAATATGCACCAGGCTATTTATTGTAGTGTGCAAATCTATTTTAGTGGTGGTTTTAGTTGTAAATGAAAAAAAAAAAAAACTTGTTATACCTGGACCTGCATACGACCTGTGGAATTCAACATCTCCACCCAAGTACAAATATGATTTCGATGTTCAGACATCTGGAATGACTTTTCGCTCCCATAACGTTCGTTTTTAAATTTATCGGAACTTTTTTTTTATTTCTTTCATCCTTTCAATCAGTCTTTTTGTTAAACATCCTATTGTTGAATGTTAAATGCCCTAATAATGGCGTGTTTTACTGTAACTAATATTATCTATCTATCTATCTATCTATCTATGTATCTATGTATCTATCTATCTATCTATCTATCTATCTATCTATCTATCTATCTATCTATCTATCTATCTATCTATCTATCTATGTTTTCTGAAAGAGGCATTTGTTTTCATCTCCCAAAGCGAGTTTTGTGTGCTGTCTAATCCCCCCGTCAACAAGTCAGACTGATCTCTTTATGCAGATTATAGAGGAACGCCCGTAAAGCTGGAAGAAGCATGTACTGTAACTAGGTTTCTAAACCGAGGAGAGTCCCAAAGGAGCTTAGACTGGACAGAACAACAGGCTAGATGCTGCTGATTTTCCTGAGAAGAAAAGCCTTTTTAGGTACGTGAGCGCCCGTTTGTTTTCCCCCCTCCCAGCTTTGTCTCTTCTCAGAAATATTAGGTTATAGCAGAGATATTGTTAATATCAGGCGCCAAGGAGTCCGTCTTTAAATTCACCACTTTTCAAACACTTACATCTCCTAACCAGAGCCACCAAATTCTATACTGTAGTTCAAAATAATAGCCTAATAAAATTAATAATAGGTCCTAATAGTATTATTACTACTAGTACTACTACTAATAATAATAATTGTATTACATAATACACTTAGATTCAGAGGTGACAATTATCCTTGAAATCCCAGTTGTATTATTTTGTACAGGGATATAATCAGAATAGAATTGCCAATACTTAGTGCAAAATAAGAACAAAAAACATAAGCATTCAAAGCATAATTTAGACCTTGTAATATATAGCTTCCCTACACACTGTGTGGTTGTGAAAGTCTGCTAACACTAGTCCCTCCAAGCTTTAGGAGGCTAAGAGCACAATGATAGGCCTTCTCCTCCATCATCCCTATGAAATGACTGCTAATCTCTTCCAGGAACAGGTGAGCTGGGCTTCCTGTGATGGGATTTTTGGTGAAAACACCTAAAACCACATGCAGATATACCTCCATCTGTAGCTTCTGGCTGAGCTTGATCCCCTCCCACTGAGCGATGCTGTGTATGTCGGGATAAAAATGAAAATACCTGTTCTGAACAAATGATGGAATTACTGTCTCAGAAACGGACTTGGGTCCCTGTCACGAAAACCAAAATGAGTGGGTGGGTGGTAAAAGAAAACAATTACGTCATAAAATATCTTACACTGTCTGGTAAAAGAATACAATTTTGTTTTTTTTTTAAAAAATAAAACCAGACGCTATAAAGAACTACCAAGATTGTCTGATTGAAGTCAACCCAGTCCAAGTCAGAATAGGTACATCAGGAATATGAAGTGGTGAAGAAAAAAAAAATACAGTGTATGACATCAGAGTTAGATAGCATACACAAAACCCCCCTTAAAATCTCATTGTTGACTCAATTGTTGGATCGGAGGAAACACAGGCATGACAATATATTTCCAACAGAAGGCTTCACAGCCCTCCAAGAGCAATCCTCCAGCACTGTGCTCTGGCCTCTTCAAAACGAGCAGAGTGTGTTGGCACCAGAAGCCTGGGTTTGATCTATTCAGAAGGGTAAATGGCCGATGCCGGGGGCGCACCAGTGCGTAGGTCTTTGGAGTGAACTCAGTACGGCTGAAGAGCTTCTGCCTCCACCCCAGAGCCGGGGCGCCTGCACATGCCGGAGGGGAGTGAGGGGCGTCTGTGCGCCCCCGTCCCCTTTTGTGGAGGGGCTATTACTGCCTGATTGCTGCAGCTCCCTCAAGTGGGGCCCAGGTGCGTTAACACTTTAGCAATCTGCTGAGATGAGGGCTCTGGGTCCACAGAGCCACTGGAGAAAGCACTAGAGGAGAGAGAGAGATGGAGGGAGCAGAGAGAGAGAGAGAGAGGGGGGGTAGAGAAGAGTAGAGAGGGGAGAAATAGAAAGAGGGAAAAGAGGGGTATAAAGAAAAGAGAGGGGGAGAAAGAGGATACCAAATAGAAAGGGGGGAAGATAAAGATGAGAAAAGAGGAGGATAGAAAGAAAAAGAGAGGTGGAGACAAATAGAGAGAAGAGAAGAAAGGAAGGAAAAGGAGAGAGGAAAGAGAGAGTGAGATGGGGAGAAATGACATTCAATATTGAAGATTTCTTTATTACATCTTATTAAGAAAGTACATTTTCTTGTATTTGGCTTCTCACACACAAAAAATTGTGTGCAGACTATGCATCTACTGTATAGGTGTGTGTGTTTGTGTGTGTGTGTGTACATGTGTGATAAAGATGGTGAAAAATAGATGGAGAGGCCAAGAGACAGAGAGGGAGAGAGAGAGAGGGAGAGAGAGAGAGAGAGAGAGAGAGAGGGAGAGATGGTAGCTCGTTTTGGCCTCAGTGTGTGTGTGTATAGAGTTGATATGTCTGATTCTACATGCAGTTTCATCTGAATAAGATACAGCCTCATTAAATCACACAAACAATCATTATGAAATAGTATTGTGAAACGGTGCCGGCTTCAAAATATGACTGAGCCCTAGCCGGGGCTGTCTGGATGAGGGTGATGTAGAAGTGTAACGGTGCCGGAAGTGGCCAGAAGTCAGCGGCCATCAATCAGTTTAATATTTCCTAACGATGACCCGCATGCATTGAAAGGAAAATATGAAATATGATGATCTCTCTCGCTTGGCTTCTCTCGCCTTCCTCTAATGTACGTGTGTTGGGAAAAATCGTGTGTGTGATTGATGTGTTGTGCCGGGAAAGTCTAATTCCTCCGTGTCCCCATTCTCTCTCCTCTGTCTTTGCTAAGCGACTCAGTCCTTTGCATATGCAGGCGGAATATTACGGCACGGGGATATTGATTGCAAAGCCATTCCAAATTTATGGCTCACTCCAGGGTGATCTACAACACCATACATAATAACAAACTGTAAGTGGCGGAAAAAATGTCACAATCAGCCAAATTCACTGACAGTGCCGCACACACCCAGGCAGAAAACACACAACATAACACACACAGACACACACACAGACACACGCACACACACACACACACACACACACACACACACACACACACACACACACACA
>JASCQY010000022.1:5436903-5445685 GCA_030264315.1 Sardinella tawilis
AAATATAGTCCATATATAAATATGTGTATAATAAATATATGTGTTCTGTGCAACAGATGTAACCTCATATACATGTAAAGTACAAATTAATAAACTTATCTATAGTGCTATGTGTGCACAAAACCCACCAATTCATTTATTATTATCAAGTATATTTGAGGGGCCTTTTTGGATTTCAGTGAGTGAGAGATATTGAGATGTGGAAAGGACTGGGAAATGAGCCATGGGCCGTAATCGAGTCTGGGTCCGAATGGGACTCTTGAACCTGTGGGCGGTCACAATGTAATAGGCACGCATGAACACAGGGAAGAGAAGAGCTCTGGACATGAGTAGCCTATGAACTGAATTTGTACAGAAATGTTTGTGTTTGTGTGTACGGTGCATTTGTTGTTATGTTTTCTTCACAGCACACTAATATCAGCAGGACATCGTCACAGCCAGGAGCTCTTGCCCCTGCTGGGCCTGCAGTTTAAAGGTTATTCGGCTCAGCCCGTCTTCCTGTCTAGACAGGCTATGATGAGATTCCTGAGGTATCCAGATTGACACCGCCAGTGGTAAACACATTCTGGCAACACGGCTCGATTTCAATCATGTACAGTCCGTCTATGAGGCCCTGGAAAGGACACAGGGAAAAAAAAAAGAAAAAAAATCTGAAAACATTTTGGGTCTGTTTTTCCACATTCCACTGAACAGGTGATACTGTAGGTGATACAGGTACTTTTTGGATGAATGGTAGGGTGCTGATGGAGGGTCAGAGCAATAACTGAAGGGTTCAAATGCAAATTAGTTAAAGTTTTTGATGTGGCATTTTCATGGAATGCTTTTGGCTGCCGTGAAGACTTACTTCCACTTACTTTCAACTGCACTGTTCTGTATTTTTTACACATGGTAGCGTAAAGGTGCTAAAGCAGTTTTGACATTACATCGTCTGAACCTGTAAGATCAGAACACCATTCAATCGTTGTTTCAATTATTTCAGTCAAAAAAAAAAAAAAAAAAAAGAAAAAGTACCAAAAAGTGATGCTCATGAGGTGCTCATGTCATGTGTGTCTCCACCATGTGTTTTCCAATCCATAGTAATATGTAAAGGTATTCTTTTTATGCTCAGTCCAGTAGGAGGCAAAATTGTGTTATAATTAGGTTTATCTGTCTATCTGTCTGTCTTCATTCATGGGTCTTTATCCATATGTGTCCAGAACAGGACAATATCCGATATGAAACAATGGCAATTTATGTTTTTGAAATATTTTCAAAATGACAACAAAAATATACTTTGTGAAGTGCACTTTTTAAATATGCAGGTCTTAAATCAGACTTTTAAAACTTAAAAGCAGAAGATGACAACGTCACTAAATCAGGGCTGTTATTGGAAATTTCCGTGCAAGATCACGGTGAGCGGCAGTCTTCCTGTCCCTCACACCTCAGAGCCAGTCTTCCGGTTGCTCTGAACAACACTTTCCTCCAGGTATCCGGGCTATCCTCCAAGGGGTGCTCCACTCTGCTCAGCTTGCCATTTCAGGCATGCTGCTATGTGTGTGTCTGTGTGAGTGTGTGTGTGTGTGTGTGCGTGCATGTGTGTGTTTGCATGAGTCTGTGTGTGTGTGCGTGTGTGTGGAGGGGGGAAAAGGAAAAGTCTGTCTTGGAAGAGGAGGATGTGTCTCTCGGAAAGGCCAATCACTTGTAGACGAAAAACTCAAGCGCTTCCTAAGAGCTATGGCTTGCAGCTCCGCGACGCGCTCGTGCGCCGTGTCAAAGCCCCCTCTGCTTTATACCTGCACATAAAGGCACAGCCCGGGGGCGCAAAACAGCGCAGGAATGTGGGGTGAACAATTGAAAATAAATACAGTGGACCCTGAAAGGCCGTAAACGGGAAACTGTGGATACCAGTGGCCTGGTGTAATAACACAGAAGTGGACCTCTACTACGTGTCCCCATGGTGCACCAGTAACAGGTCACGTCCACACTTCAGAGTGAGAGAGAGAAAAAAAAAAACATAAGAAAATAAACTTTGTATATTTTTAAAGCAGTGTTTTACTAACCTATTTTACAGATGTCTCTCAAATAGCTTGCATTTCTTTCTTATTTTTTTTTCAATGTAGGTGTGGGGGGACAGGAGTTGGAAAAATAGATGCGAAAGCTAAGATGAATTGTGCTCAGTCGTTTTAGAGACATTTTACACAGCCAGAGGTTGTGTTTACTCTCCAGGTCTGACTCTTGAGATTTTTTTTTGTTTTGTTTCATTGAAGACTAAATAAATAAATAAATAAATAAAAAATATCCCCCCGGCTGCTGCTGGATGGAGAATGAGTGAGTGAATGTGCGTATTTGGTGACCCGCGGTCATGGCCATCACTTCAAGCGACTGCCCTTGAGGACACCCGGGGAGAGCCATAAGGAAAGCCGTGAGCTGGCGCACGGACACTTTTCCCTTTGTTTAATGTGTTGCTGGCCGATGGCATGGAAACGAGTGGCACCGCGCGGGAGCCCACGTCGCCCCCGCGATGACAGACGATGACCACCGAGCGCCGATTGTTTCCTGTTATTGAAACGCTGTGGGGACGGACGCGCTCGCGGAGCATACCGTAGGAGGGGGTGGGGGGCTATTAAGGCCTGCTAGACAAGGTGCACCTACAGTGTTGCTGCATGCGTACGTGCGTTCTCACCCGCCAGGATGAGGCCCGTGTTGTTTGTCCACCTTTCACGGCCTTTGATGAATAGCCAGTGTTGGTTTCTGCTGGAATGTCATGGTGTCTGTAACGTGACAAAATGGTGGTCTGTCTTTACGTGAGAAATTAGTGAGGTACCCTATTACACAAATGCAGTCCTGCTTCCTATTCAAGGAGCTAAAACACACCAGTGGCTTGATCATTTATTTTTAACATTTGAAAATGTCATTAGGATAAAGGCCCACTTGGGCATATTGCAGTATGATTATTTGTTTGGGTTTTTACACAAAACACCAAAACTAAAAGGTGAATTTCCATAGTACAGCAATCAGTGTTTTTTTTTTTTTTTTTTTTCATTAGGCCTACTCTTCATATTTAGTTTTGGAACGCCCAACTAAGTTTAAAACCCACTGTGTGATTACCATTTTCCCAGCTACAGCAGAGATATTTAGCAGGGGGTCTGTGACCTGCAGGGGGTCCTCACAGTAAGGCCCTTTAGCAGGGGGTCCAACAAATGATTTTTCCCAACACAAAAATCTGTTCTGTATCTATCAGTAATTAGGAATGTATTAACACTATAAAGGCCACTACAAATGCATTGTAATACACATGCATGGCGATACAGACCTGCCCTTCACATTATTGTTTGTCTGGTTTATGCAACACTAACATAATAACTATAGGGATTCCACCATCCTCTCACAATCAATCAGACAAAGGGTCGCTGGTCTGACATAGGAGCTACAATAGTTAACAATTTAAGAGCCTATTTATATCCATAATTATTACACTGTAATGAAAGACTACTAATCGACACTAAAAATCAATAAAAGGGATAATGGGGTGAGGGAAGCCCCAGTAGTCCTCCAGAGGGCAGCATTCAGCTCAAAGTCAGACTGTCACAGGCATCAGACTCCACTGTGTAACGGTGTCCCTCATCACCTTGACTGCCACCACCATCATCGTCATCATTAGATAATATCAAATACAGTAGGCCTAGTGACATTGACATTAAGGCTATACTTTCAAATGAACAAAATAGCGACCAGCCAGGCTTCAGCAGGCAATCAGTCATGGCAATAAAAGAAAATAAATTAGTTGCAAAGTAAAGAAAATGGGGAAAGACTGTTAACAGCTCCTGATATAGCTATGCGAAGTCAATATTAACTCTCTCCAGCATATTCATCAATTAATGGGTACATGATTTATTTTACACAATGAACTCTATTTTGGACCACAACAAACGACAAGGAAGTTATCAGCTTTTTGTTCGTTTACCCCTCTTCCTGGTTTCGCCAGGAAAGCCAGTGCCGCCCTTCCAGAACGACGTGCTGTTCCTGTTGACCACAAATCCCTGTGCTAGGCTGGGTGACGTTAATGAACGCTGCAGAGTGGGAGTGGTGCAAAAAAGTCATCCGCGGCGACGCAACCAAATCAGAAACTTGGAGAAAGTTTGTCCAATTCGCCGCTATTCATCTGTGCGCGCACATGTGGATTACTGTCGCAAGCCAAAGGACACACGGCCTGTGATTCTGCAACGTCGGTAAGTCTTAGGTCTACTGATTAATCCTACCATTTCTCCTAAAAAAATTAAGATGGATTTAAAAAAAGGACTGTTTATTATAGGTCGCTGAGTCGTTTAAGTTGACTGTTATAGAGTAGCCTAATGTTGCTTGGCCTACTGTTAGCCTACATTTGGAAATTTGGGGATGGATCATAGACAGGTCATTTTTTTCCCAATTTTTTATTATTATTCATTATTCAAATAATGAAATATGATGTCATTCAGGAAGACCAAATTGTAGCCAAAATGTCTGCTATTCATAGGCTACTCATATTGTTGTAGCGTAAGTAGACTATTACACATTTGTTCATGTGTATACTGCGCTTTAGGTTCATCGCCTAATGCCGGCATGCCAAATTACTTTAGGTCAAGGTCTAGCCTATTATATAGTGTCATTATTGACCATGGAGTTGTAAATGCTGGTGATCAAATTAGTAAAGTTAGTTTATTGCTTTTGGACCGTTAGGCCTATTTAGTAGTCTACAAGGGAAGCAAGCAACTTTTTTGCTTAGGTAGCGAATAAACAGTTATACTTTCCCCAGCCACATATGATTCATGTATCAACACTGCCTCTCTTATCTGATGTCCGTATTGTAGTGTTATTTAAAAAGAGCGACGCCGCAGTGTTTCCGGACAGACTCGGCCAGCAGTTACTGTGGTCACCAAATGAACTCACTCCTGTCGGCCCCAGTGCGCTCATTAAAAAGCGATTTCTGAAAAAAAAAATCGATTGGGTTGAACAGTTCAAAAATGTTTTCAAGAACTGATGGCAAAAATGCATTACTGCACAGCAGAATATTACTCATAATATTCATGTATTTCTTACCCATTAATGGCCTTAAGTTAGGCCTACATTTTTAAACGAAAACTACTGTAGCACAGGCCCAGTTGAAGCAAATAACATGTTGAAATTAGGCATGCTGACATGTTGTCTAACTTAGTGTTAAGGAATTCATTAGGCCTATTAGTTAGTTGCAGTTTATCTCCTCTTGCTCACAGATTGGGGTCAATACTGTATGTTTCCCCTGTAGTCTTTCTTCACTAAATGCTCAAGTGATCGGGCTTGAACTTAAACAGCATAATAATAACCCAATGCAAAACCTGGCTTTATGTTTTACTCTGGTATACAGTAGGCTACTTGATGTTAAAGTTAACCGTGCAACCTCATCAGTGGGTTAGTTTTTTGCCCGTAGACTGATCTGCATATTCCCTCCTCCCTCAGGGCTTCCTCAGGAAGTGGATTTGTGTGAAGCCCCCCTCTTAAGAAACAAGAGGCCCTCCTCAGCATCCCTGTCACTCCACTCCACTCCACTCCAGTCCACTCTACTCTACTCCACTCGTCTCCTCTCCTCTCCTCTCCAGCAGCTCTGCCACTGGACAGCACTCTCCTGACCTGAGCCACACGCTGCCCATCGACTCGCTGCAGACCTCACTCACTCACTCACTTACACTGTGCACCTGGAGCCAAGATGGACACCTCATGTGCACTCCTGCCTCTGCTGCTCCTGTGTGCTGCCATAGCAACCGCAGGTAAGAGACACAGCTAACAGGAACTGAGTTTGTGAAGCGTGGACAAGTGTGTCCAAGTGCCTGCTCCCCCATGGCGTGACTTGGCAGGTCGTGTCAGGCCCAGCCAGTGAAATGAGATTTTCTTAAACAGCATTTGCTAATGAACTGACATTGCATTCAAGGGAGATATTCCATCTTCATCTCTGGATATCTTTTTGTCTCTTGTCTTGATCTCTCCAATACATTTTTTCTAGGTTAATGCTTAGCTCAAGATTAAATTGCCTTCTTTCTGTAGTCATCGCCAAATATCTGACATTTCTCAGTTTCATTAAATTGCAAAAATCCATGTTCAGTAAAACTCGGATAGTTTGCAAGAGCACAAACTTTAGTTTGTGTTAACCTTATACTGGCTTCTGTGGTCTGATAGTTTCCGACAAAGCTGTATCACCTTTTATATATCTAATCTGAGTGATATTTATGATCTCACAAATGGCACAGGATATTGCTTTGGCTTTCCAAGATCGGTTAAGGTCTTACAGTAATATATGAAGTTAATTTCATATTCCATATTAAATGTACTGTATTTATAGTCTATTATCTGCTCTAGACACATTTGCATTAATCAGAAAGACACATTAAATCTATCTAAGGTCAACAATTTATATTAGAGCAGACTTGTTATTAGTGTACTTTTTTAAAGAACTGTTCTCCAGTCCATTGCTCTGTTTTTTTTTAGAATACTACTAGTATGAACAGGTATTTTTCTTTCAGGACAAATTATATATTGTAGGGTTTTATTTTTGGTTTCATGATATATTACAATGCATAAGATCAAACAAGAGAAATTTATTTTGATCTGTGAAACTTTAAATATTTTTTGGAGCTGTATCTGCAAAGAAGATACATTGGCCAATTGTGCACAATGAGGAAAAATGAAATATTTGAATACAGCTTTATTTTTTAAATGATTTATGCTTTTAATAGTTCTCCATTGCTTCTTCAGTGCATAGCAGCATAGCACACTGTTAGATTGTGTGGCTGCTATAAAGTTAAAGTGTCACCATCATTTTCTTCATTTCCTTTGTTGAATGGCCTCACTGAGCACCTGGATAATTCTCTCCTACTCGCATTGAGAGATGCCTGCAACTAGCCTCTCTTAACACATTTCCCCCCTTCAAGACAGAGCTGGCAAGGTCACAATTAAAGTTATGTTTTATTGACCACACACATACACACACACACACACACACACACACACACACACACACCAACACAGACACAATGACTTTTGAGCCAAGCTAAGCCGTCTCTTTAGCTGCACAGAGGAAACCTGTTATACTTATTGTAGTACAGCACACTAGTATGCAATATATATGGAACTACTGACTGTAGTACAGCACACTAGTATGCAATATATGGAACATGCTGAAATCACAGACGCTGGATGGTGGAGTGGTGGGAAGTGGAAGGCAGCCTACTGATAGTAATATAATTACTATCTACAGTAGTAATTAGTAGTAATTGTTTTCTATGTGGTGCGGGTTGTAATCTGCTGCATACTAATATGCTGTATGATGGCGTATTGTTCTTGTACTATATGCACCATCGATCCTCAAAAGAAGATGAGATGGTTGCTCATTCACTCACTCTTCCAGACAAATAGAGCCTGCAGATTTGTTGTTCCAACCAGCACTGCCTTGTTAAATAAGAACCTGAATGTGAGACAAGACCTCGCTTCAGTAGCACTCTGCACCTTCTCTCTCTCAACTAAAAAGAAATATTGGACTTCCATTCTAGTTATGTGTGTGTGTGTGTGTGTGTGTGTGGGGGGGGGGTTATGTCCTATGTCTTCTTGTCTTTTGTCCTGTTGTTGGGGGGTTCAATTACTGCCTGTTGTGATTTTTTTTTGTCTTTTGCCAAGTAAGTGTATTAGACATACTGTACTGTATGGCGCGGAGCAAATTTCCGCAAGGACAAATATCTATCTATCTGTCTATCTATCTATCTCTCTCTCTCTCTCTCTCTCTCTCTCTCTCTCTCTCTCTCTCTCTCTTAGTCACTTTGGGAAGATAAGTGATTCAGAATGAACAAATGTCTTGGTTTTCGTTATTCAGTTGTTTAGTCACGTGAAAACATTCATGGCTGGTCTATCAGTTTCCATCTAAAGGTATAACAAATAGACTTGTCTTGCAGTTCAGATTGTGTGTTTATTTTTCTGGGTTGCATGCCCAAGGAGGACCCCCAGAAGAGTCCGCCCAGCCTGGTTTTCACAAGGCCCTGTGGGAAACTGAGTAAGCCCTGAAATACTGGCAATCTGGACAAAAAAAGGCCACTGCATTAGGAGCTTGTTTATGTTGTTAGGTCTCACGCCAAGTCATGTTATTGCAATCGGGAGTGAAACTGTCTCTAGCTGCTCCACGTCAGTCAGACTGAACCTGGGTCTCGAGCCAAAGAGTCTGTGGCCATCTAGCTGGGAGGGCTGTGATTGGTTAATGAAATGGTAGCTTGTTACATGCATTTTCATGACAGTTACATTTGACGTAATGACTCTTATTGCACCATTGTAGTTAAAGTTAGAGTTATTTATATATTTTACATAGAGTTGATGTTCATGTATAATATATCTTCTTTGTCAGTTTATTTGCATGATTAAGCACCAATAGTACGGGCCTTAGTTGTTGCCTGTTTTTGCCCTCATGTGTTTACCATGCTGATATTGTGCACAGGGGCTGTTTTTTCATGCTGAATTGATTGAGACATTGACACAGACATTGAGTCTGAAGCGGGCTTGTGTGTGTGTGTGTGTGTGTTTGTGTGTGTTTGTGTTGTGTGTGTGTGTTAGTGGATGAATGCCCTGGTTTTGGATAGGAGTTTGTTATCTGGCAGCCTGGGATCTGACAGGTGTTCTGATGCCTCAGTCCTGCCACTGTGGAGGAACTGCCAGCCATAACACCTCCACATGCTGTAGAGACAGGTGTGTGTGTGTGTGTGTGTGTGTGTGTGTGTGTGTGTGTGTGTGTGTGTGTGTGTGTGTGTGTGTGTGT
>JASCQY010000022.1:5458702-5469181 GCA_030264315.1 Sardinella tawilis
CACACACACACACACACACACACACACTCACACACACACACACACACACACACACACACACACACACACACACATTCACACACACACACACACTCACACACACTCACGCACACACACACACACACACACACACACACAAACACAGTTTTTCAGGACTCATTAGAGCTCTGGATGTCTCCTGATAGACAGTATAGGAAACCCCCTGCTGTACGGCGAGACTCCTCTGCTGTCTGTGTTTACTGTAATGACCAGCATGTTAATCACCAAGGGTCTCATTAGACATGCAACTCAACCAACATCCTGGCTCCTCTGCATGCATACATACATACATACATACATACATACACACACACATACGCGCACACACACACACACACACACACACACACACACACATGCCTGTCTAACACCAGCCGAGCCAACATTCAAGCTCATCTCCATACACACTGAGGACCACAACCAAAGCTTCAGTCTATCAGGACCCCAACACACAACGCATCGGCTGAATCACAATGCCCCCCCCCCCTCTCCCAAGTCCTAAACCCTAAGCCCTCAACCCTCAAAGACTATGTTATCCTCAAAGACTACTAGGCTAAGTTGACCTACTAATGTCAGTTATGTCCTACACCATTGAGGGCTTAGTGTTAGTGAGGACATCAGGGATTCAGCCGTTGTCCTTTTCATAATGCAATACGAGCTGCTGAACCAGCCCCTAAACCCTTTTGCGTAGAGCACATACATGCATACATGCATACATACATACATAAATACATGCATACATGCATACATACATACATACATAAATGCATACATACATACATACATACATACATACATACATGCACCGTGTACTGGGAGCACAACCCACTAGCACTATACGACCATAGCATCCAAACCGTCCATCAGGCATGTACTTTAAGGTATGTAAGAAAGTGAACCTACAGGCTGCTATCCATATGCTACACATGGGACCGATGGGAACCTCTTCTTCATTCATTCATCCATGCATGTGCTGTAGCAGGAGTGCTATAGTGTACGTGCACAGTATACCCGGCTGTGCAGTAGAGCTGCAGGCCACAGTATATAATATTTATATGGATTTCGAATCTAAAAAGAAAAAAGCTTCGCAAGTGAGTGCAATGTTGTGCAAGAACAGGTTGCAAGAGTTCTTTGGACTGAACTGACTTGGTGTGTGTGTGTGTGTGTGTGTGTGTGTGTGTGTGTGTGCTCTCATCCCTCAGATCCCAGTGCAGCGTGTCACCCCCAGGACATCGCAGGGGACAAGAGCGTCTGGATCACTGTAGAGCGCCAGCCACGGGGCTGCTCCACTAATTTCGTCTACCTTAATGGCACAGAGGAGTCCGAGATCCACGTCCTCAAAATGGAGTTCACCAAGGTAAAGCATCTGTCAGATATCAGTCATATCGTAGTGTAGGCTACATGGTGGAACAGTGGTAACTTCACCATTGACGATGGCTTCAACTCCCGTATCCCGGTTTGGGAATCGTTGTTGCTTTGGATAGCATGTCAGCTACTACTTTGATATCTGTCATTCACTGTCTCTTGACCAGCACTAGGCTGTGGTAGGCTACCTCCGCTAACACCAGTGTGCTACCAGCACTAAGCCCATATAGGAGGCTACCTCCGCTAACACTAGTTGGCTACCAGCACTAGCAAATGTATAGTAGGCTACCTGAGCTGGTTGACTGGTTTATAAGCTACATAGGTCTACTGAATGTACTGTAGGTAGCTGCAGGGTATTTGACTATCCTGTGCCTGTTTGTAAGGTCGACTGTTTTGAACTGAACAAAAGTGATTGTGGTTAAATGGCCAGTTTGTGTTGAGGACAAATCAGTATATTTTATCAATATGTGTGCATTTAGATTGGTCCTTATTCCACTGGATTGATCCACATCAAAGGTCGTTGTAGTTGTAAAATCATTTCATCCTTCAGCCAAAAATAAAACCCTTCTCTCATTTGATTGGAGGGCGACATTTGACTGAGCAGTAAACAAAGCAGACTATTACAGAACCTCTTGAGAACTTTGGGAATATTTTCACATTATATGATGCATTTTTGTCACCAAGCAGTCTCTGTTATCGACCAGTCATGTCTGTTCTGCTGTTAGCAGTTCTTGCGCAGTACTGTACTGTATATGTGTGGCATAACAGAAAGCTGACAAGCAAGCAAGAAAGAAACACAGAAAAAGAAGAGAAAATAATAATAAAAAAAGAAATCCCTTTGCAAGACTCCTCCCCATGGCTGGATATTGAATAACTGTCAGCATTTCACTATTCTTTATTTTTCTTTCAACATATTAATCATCTGTTGGCTCCATACTCCCCCCGCCATGCTAGCTTTGCTGCAGCGCCTTATGGATTTTTTTTTCCCCCCCTTTGGAACACCCACTGGTTTCTGTTTGGATGCGTTTGGTTGGTGGTGTTGTTGTGTGTACATCTTGGCTGGCTTAGCTTGTGAATGTGTATCCTATTGTGTATAAGTGTTGGCTAGCCCTGCTTGCGGTTGCTCTGGCTGTATAGAGGTCCTTGTTTGTTGCTAATCCTCCGCTGGTCTTGTGAAATGAAAAGAAAACACGAACGCTGATAATGGCTCGCACATGTGGACCGTGGAGTTGTGTACTCACACGCTCTTGGAGTGTGCTCAGTACATCAGGTCTCCCAGAGGGAGAGGAGCAGGCCTGTGGGATCAGTGACTGATTGAGACCAGATGACTAGTGCTCTTGCTCCTTGCAATCTCTTACACTGTCAGATTGCACACACACACACACACACGCACGCAAGCATGCATGCATGCACTCACACACACACACACGCACACATGCGCACACACACACACACACACACACACACACACACTAACACATACACACACACACACACACACACACACATATACACATATACGCACAGACACACTGTGCGTCTGGGCCGAGGGCGTCATACAGTACTTCTGGGTCACTCCCCTTGTGTGTGTGTGTGTGTGTGTGTGTGTGTGTGTGTGTGTGTGTGTGTGTGTGTGTGTGCTATTCCACACTAGTGTGAAAGGAAGAAAAAAAAATAAGCTGTGGATGGTCTCTCAGGAGATATTGTATACACACGTGTTGAGAAACGAACCTCCTAAAGTAGACACGGGGATGTCCAATTCTCCATTTTCTCCCATTATGTTTCCCCCTTTAGGGCTACATTTCATGCTTTAGCACAGTCAAATTCAGATAGCCTACAGTAGATTCAATACAGCTGAATGCTAGCTGGCTAGCTACTGTAGCAGTGTCCATAGACTTTTCTTTTGCTCTTGCTGGATGAACCCAATTTACTGTAGTTCATGAACATGAACTGAACGAGGCTGAATTATCAATAACAAGATGACAAGTTGCACAGGAAACATTTCCCCACAGGGAGGAGAGGCCTCTTAAATGTGTTTTTAATTGTTATTTATTCATTTGTTTGTTTTGAATGTCTGTGGATGCACGATATTCCCACCTCTCATATATTGATGGAACAGCAAAAAAAACCCTCCTTGTGCCAGGTCAGCTTAGTCCTCAAGTCAATCCAAAAGTACAGCCAAAGTTTTTCATTGTTTTTCCCTCACAGGCACAAACTTTCTGCCCGCTTACAAAAGGGCTATGGAAAAAATGCCCAAGTTGAAATCTATTGTCTTGAATGAAAGATATGGGGTAGCGTCTCTCTCTCTCTCTCTCTCTCTCTCTCTCTCTCTCTCTCTCTCTCTCTCTCTCTCTCTTTCCCTCACTCTCTCTCTCTTTCTCTTTCCCTCTCTCTCCATCTCTCCCAATTTACACTTTCCATAAACCTCTTTTCTTCTCTCTCTCTCTTTCTCTCTATCTCCCCTCTCTCTCTCTTCCTCTATCTTTCTTTACCTTCATCTTTTTTCTTCTTCTCTCAAGCGAGGGTCAGAAGGAGAGAGAGAGTTTTCTCAGTCAGAGTGAAACACAGAAAGGATTCTTAGAAGACAAAGGAGTTTAGCTGAAGTGCCGTAACCCCATGGACATTCAGAGAGTGAACATTTCCTGCCCTGCTCCACACACACACACACACACACACATACACACATCCACCCCCTCCCACCCCCTCCATCCCCCCTGAGGGGTGATGGATGCTGGAGAATTGGGGAGAGAGGGGTCATGTCGTTTATCAAACACTGCAGCATCACCATTCCACATTGTGTTCATTTCTCTCCTCGTGTTCTCCTAGTGAAAGCCGGGGACGAGGAGGGCTTGTGACTGTGATTGTTTGAGCCCGAGTCTGTGGTTTGAGGGATGAGATGCATGTCCCCGTTCCCCCGTCCAGGGACAGTTCCTTGTTACTCCCATTTCCGCTCGGTTGAACTTTAGTCGGCTCTGAATGAGACCGGCGGCTCCGACCAAAACAACAGCATCACATGACTCCATGGCTCCGTGTCCCAGCGTTTGAAACTCTTGTACATTTCCATCATTGCAGTAAACAAAAGAGAGGGAAGTGGAATTGGCACGATGAAAAGGTGTGCACTGTACTGGACTGGGTGGAGTGAGGGAGTGTGTGTGGGAGTGTGTGTTTGAGTGTGCGTGTGTGAGTGTGTATGCGAGTGTGCATACTGTATGTATGCGTGTGTGTGTGTTTAAATGTGTGTTTGCTGTAAATGTGCTTGTGTGTGAGTGAGTGAGTGTGTGTTGTTAAATTAGAATGTACTGTAAGTGTGTGAGTAAGTGTGTTTAGAGTGTATGACTGTGTGAATGAGTGAGTAGGTGAGTGAATGCATGTGTGACTAAGCCAGCCTGTCTGCATAGGCAGTCGTCTCTCTGTTTCTGGAAACTTGGCTGGTGTTTGCATGTATGTATATGTGTCGGTGTATGTATTTGACTGTGAGGTCATGGTTGTGTGTGTATTTGTATGTGTGTGTGCGTGTGTGTGTGTGTGTGTATGGTGGGCGGGCGGGGGTAGACTCGGGGCCAGGCCAGGGTTAATGGGCGGTGCTTCTTGGGGGCTTCATTGATGTCACCCTCTGGCATCCGCGCGCGTCTGGCCGGCCAGACCAGTAGACTGGACTCTGGAGCCGACCGACAGACCGGCCGGCGGGGCCCGAAGTCCAGCCAAAGAATAACGGGAAACTGTTATGCATCAGCAAACCCCGCGAGCCAGCGCAAAAAAAAGCCCACTCAAGGAAAAAAAAAATCCAAAAAGGAAAACAATGGTATCTTGAAAGCACAGGAACAAAAATAGCCAGGCTGAGTGAGCATGCATGGCCTCAAACATACATTGCTGAACCCAATGCAGAGGAGGTGCAGCGACACTGCTAAATGGTGTGTGTGTGTATATATATGTGTGTGTGTGTGTGTGTGTGTGCGCGTGCATGGGTGTGTGTTGTTGGCAATGCATAAAGTCCATACACACAAGTTTGTTATTAACTAGGAGTCTGAAGTGTGGCGACAGGCGAATGCAGGGGAGTCCAGATATATCAAAGGCTGTTAAATACAGTCAGAGGGAAATGAGACACCATTGTATTGCAAACTAGGGGTGTGCCTGAAGCCAAATGCTGTACATTATCCACAAATGACCTGATAATCACTTTCAAACACATAATCGTAACTAATATAGTACTTATTAAAATTAGGCCAAATTTATATTGGACCAAATTTCAGATTATTCTGATACGGTACGTTGGAATGAAGAGAAGTAATTGAGAGTAGAGAGTAATAGAAGAATTTTACACTGGAATTATTATGTAGTTTGTGTTCAGCCAAGCCTGCGTTGTTTACATGGTGCCAAAATAACCATGGAAATACACAGGAAATACAAAGCATTTTTCTTGTGCTGAGGACTTGTCAGTGCACCAAGGTGTATTTACTCACAGAGCAGAGCAGAGCAAGCAGAGCTTACCACAGAGCAAGTGAGGCCATTTGCCATTTGCTAGAAGGACAACTTTAACCAAGTGGTGTTGGTTTAAAGGTGGGCAAACACAAAACATGGCAGCTGTTGTAAGAGTTTTATGGTTGCTGTTGAAATTCTGGAATTCTGTATGCTGTGGATAAACAAGGCTAGCACATGGACAGTAGCCTATGATGTTTTTCCATGAGAGTTTTAATTAGCCAGGCTAATGCTGTCCCAGCACTGCAACTTGCATTTTGATACAGTATTATGTCAGGGTACTCTCGGTTTCCCCAGCTAGTCTTTTTAGCAACCAATCAGTGAAGAGGTATTGAAGGCAGAACCAATAGGTTTAAAGTTCAAACAAATTGCCCACCTACTGTGCTGCAGTCTAAATGAATGCCTGACGAGAGTATCCAGATTCTTTGCTCAAAGTGAAATAGTTCACCACGCTATGATCCTTCCGATCCTCAAGTTGTGACTTTTAAAGAGTATTTTCTACTTTGGATGTAGACCTTTTTCAGAAATAATTTTTTTTTACTACCTGCAGACTCACCCCCACACCCCCTCATTGATAAGGGCACGGCACAGCACAGCACAGCACAGCACAGTGTGTTCCTCAGCTGGGTTTAGCTGAAATGTGGAGTGTAAATGAATCCAAGCATATGTGCGGAGACACACACACACACACACACACATACACACACACAATCCATTTCTCTGCCCTGTCCAGTGAGATCTCCTCACGGCCGTGCAGGCCCAGGGCGACGCTCCTCCACTGGCGAAACGGCTACGCTTCAGCACACTCCGTCCAGATCAGGGATTATTAGCCTCATACCCACCCTCCAGGCCCTCTGAATTTTTAATCCTTTGTTTTGACTCAAAGACCATTTGAATTTCATGCTCGATCACTATTCCAGAGGACTGATGCAGCTTTTGCAACCCCACCACCACCCTCCACACACACACACAGACAGACACACACACACAAACACGAGCGCATCTTTAGATGGTTTGCGACTGCAGGTTAAAGTGTAGTCATTTCCTGGAGAAGCCCTTCCTACTCGCTTGTCTTTTCATGACAGAAACATATGGGAAGGGTGTGTGTTGTGTCAGGCACTGTGTACGTAAAGGGTAATTGAAGCAGCCTAACCCGACTCCCCCTTACCTGCTGCGTTAAAGGCAGAACGCTGAGCCCGCAGTCACGTCGTCTTTTTCTGCCGGCTCTTCCTCCTGTGCATCGCCTTTAAAGCGAGCGAGCGAGGCAGGGAGGGAGGGAAAAAACGAGGACGAGAGAAAACGCAAGTGGAATGTTTTTCACGTCAGGGAGGGGAGTATAAAAAGCAGGACATAACAGGGATGTCTTTTATTTTGGACTTTGTTCTTCTGGACAAGTCTGACAACTTCCCTCCTGTGAGACTAATTATGAGAACGTTCGCCTCCTGCTCCCAGATAAAGGTGCATTTTCGCAGATGGAATCAGAGAAATGAAATCATTGGAGAACTCCTGGGAGCACTTGACTTGACATCAAACAGTTCACCTGTCAAATTGCTCTGTACAGTCTTCACTGATGTTACATCGGTCTATATCACAAGGGACTCATCCTATTGCTCCAATTTAGCCAATTCTTGTACTTGTACTAGTTTAAGGCTTCATTGTTTTTGTCTAAAGTGTAATATTTGTAGGAATGAATAATTCCTCTTGAACATAGTAGTGCTTTGATCAGTGTAATTTGCATGGTTTCAATATAATGGCGCTCTGTAAATAAAAACCAAAACAATAACAATAGCAAAAACAAAAACACTAATAAAAGCACTACTGCCATTAGCATTACTACTGTGCTAATGTGCACTGCGTACAGTATACTGTACCTTATGACTGGGATTGACTGTGTTGTGACTCTTGCTTGGATGAACAGTATCTAAAATACTGTAAGGGTCGACTGTTGTAGCTGTTGTAGCTGTTGTGTGTTGGTGATAGCGAGAAAGAATCTCATGTGGTTGTTGCCTGTGTGTGGCTGAGAAGTGTCCCGCAGTTGGTCCTGCTGTGTGTGTTGTTTGGTCTGAAAGACACTTTGATGTACCCCATGATGCAAAACCTTATGTAGTCCTTGATGCTTGATGTGGAAATCTGTTTGCTTTCTGAAAGGAAATCGGATGTAATCATGGTCGGTCTGTGTGCGCTACGCAGTGTATAGGAGTGGTGTTTGTAGATCTGTGAATTGGAAAGTGTGTTGACTGTGCGAAAGTAAATCATATACCGCCCTGCTTGCTAGGGAACCATGTTTGTGTCGGATGTAATCTCACATTTGTACAGTCTGCACATGCACCGCCAGAACAGGGCATACGTAATCCTTGTCAGAGAGTGGAATCTAAAAGAGCATTGGAAGCAGTTCTGGCTGTGGGAGGTGAAGTATGTTCACACTCTGAAAGAGAATCCTATACACCCGTGCACCCTATCACACTCTGAAAGAGAATCCTATGCACCCAATCCTATCCACCCTCTGTACATTATAATCTGAAGGAGACTCTCATTATGCCTCTCTGCTCTGTACAGTGGGAGCTGAAAGAGGGTCTCAGTATACATGCTGTATGTACTTGTGCTCTGTTCGAGTGGATGCTAGAAAGGGCTCATAAGTATGTGGGTGCTGACTGGGAGGCATATGGTAATAATGTCTAGGCCGGTTCCTTTGCTCTAGTGGAGGGTAAGTAAGGAGTGTGGGAGTTTGGAGAGCGGCGCTCACGGTCAAGGACGGCGTGGAGATCCAGCTCCAGCTCTCCTGCTTCTCTCCTCAGTAACCACGGTAACCAACGCGTTCGTGCCCTCCTTCTCCGTCTGGCCACATTGCCTTTGGAGATCAGCCCCGAGGCTGAACCACATGCGGCTCTGTTCTGGCTCACTTTCGCCAGAGCAACACAAGAAGAGCCAAGTATGCCAAACAGAAAAAACAAAAACAAAAAAATAGTGATTGTTTTATCATAATGCAGGAACTCACTTGCATCCTGGTACTGAGTCATGTTTGGCCCAGCACTCTCATTACTTACACGAATTGAATCATTTTTAAGGTTTCACGGATTGGCCAAGAGAAATGGGAATTTTCCTTGCAGAACTGTTCTATGACCCTCATTTGCCTCATATCTGGCCCTGACTCGGCTCTGATGTGGTCCTCATCTAGCTCTGAGCTGTCCCTGATGTTTGCCTGCATGTAACCGTCATCTGAGGGTTTCAAAGCACCATACGGTCTCATAGACACTCGTGATAGGCTGACGTGTCCAGATGCCGTCTTCGTTGTTTAGGTCACGACACATGAAGGGTAGTCCTTCCAATCCGTGCCAATTTAGCGAGGTATTTCCAGCAGCCTTAAGAAGGAGGACACCCTGCTGTCTTCATTTTGGAGAACACACACAAATCCATTTTCATCTCCTTTTTTAAAGATTGTGAATCATGCTGTGTGTGTGTGTTTGAGAGAGAGAGAGAGAGAGAGAGAGAGAGTGTGTCTGTGTGTGTTAGTGTGCATGCACATTTCTTTGAAAGTTGTGTTTGGATAGCTTAAATTGAAATTGAACACCTTCTCTTTCTTCTGGTTATGAAGAGACACAAGTGTCTTCATAACTTACTCACAGTAACGTGCATATAAGGTAGCGTTACAATAGCAAACACTGAGTGATCTAAAATAAAGGCCAGCTTGTGCCCAATGGCATGTTTATCCCAAAGTCACTCAAAAGCACCCACGACCACAGCCAGCAGGGGGCAGTAATATATCAGTTCCTGTCAGAAAGGATTTTTGTTTTCTGTCTGAGTCTTCATAGAGAGGCAAATGTTATACAAGGGTTGCATTTATTCAGAGTTAATAGTATTTATGTGAAATGAAACTTTTCTTGAAATAGTTTCCTAGAGTCTGTCGTAGGTGTGTAGGTGTTAGCTGCTATTAGAGGGAACACAAAACATATGGCGTGTGAAGAATCTCGCTAGCTGTTGTTGGGAGATGCACACAAATGTACACACCCAGACCCACACACACACACACACACACAAACAGACATGCACAAACACACACACACACATACAAACACAAACAGAAACACACACACACACACACACTGCTATTCGTCAGCTGTTAGTCATCAAAAGACCTTTCGAAGGTGTGTGTGTGTGTGTGTGTTGAGAGATTTTATGTGCATGTGTATGTGTGTGTGCTTTTGTATTTATGCACCTGTGTGTGTATATGTGTGTCAGTGGGAATCCACAGCAGTGAGAGTGTGTTCAGGACGAGTGCTCTGGAGGTGATAGCTTTGGTGTTTCATGAACTAAGCCGGCTGTGTGTGTATGTTAGTGTGTGTGTGTGTGTGTGTGTGTGTGTGTGTGTGTGTGTGTGTGTTAAGGTTCTCTACTCAGCAGGATCTGTCACGCCGCTGTAGCCCTCCGATCGGCACGGCAGGTCCCCCACACAGGCGTCATGCTGGCAACAGCAGGCAGCTGACGATCAATTTAATAAAGGCAGGACACACACACATACACACAAACACACACACACACACACAAACACACACACACACACACACACACACATACACACACACACACACACACACACACACA
>JASCQY010000022.1:5476315-5486315 GCA_030264315.1 Sardinella tawilis
GGGGGGGGGGGGTTGGTATGGGAGGGTTTGACCATGTCTGTGCTGTTCCCTCTATCCTCCCCTCCTTTTGTGATTTGTTTGATTTCCATGTCCGCCACGTTTCCTGACATTCTATTTCGATCTGCCGAAAAGCCAGACGGGTCCAGTGCACATGAAAAAAAAGGGGGTGATCAATCAAAGGGGTTTTCTGTGCTCTGTTCACACTAGAGCCTCCCGAGTTCCTGCTTATACACAACATCACAGGCTCAGTCCTTTGACTAGTCAGAACCCTGGGCATGTGACGCATGGAGTCTCCTCTCATCAAAGCGCTGCACATTCTTTTGCCAAACCACCATGACAACAACAACAATAATCTCATAATAAACAGTACCTGTTGATGTCGATTTCTCTGGCGGTAATAGGGGTTCAAATGGTTCAAACAAAATTCGAAGCAATATGCTGTTTATTTATATGATATTTATAGAAATTCAAAGTCATCTTACTGGGCCTGGCATTTGTCATTCAGTCATTACATTTAGCAGAATTTATTCGATTTTTTGTTGTTCCATCTTTACATTTTCATTGAATGAGTGTGTGTGTGTATGTACGTGTCTCTGTCTGTCTGTCTGTCTGTCTGTATGTGTCTCTGTCTGTCTGTCTATTGGTGTCTGTGTACACTGTGTGGTTGTGCTAGTGTTTGTGTGTGTGTGTGTGTGTGTGTGTGTGTGTGTGTTTGTACTGTACTGCCACTGTATGCATTTATGCACATACTGTATGGAGCTGAATTCCAGCCCCCCACCCCCCACAACCTCACAACCCCACCAACCCCCCCAACCCCATTCCACTGACGCACAGAGTTAAAAAGGTCTCATTTCCAGCCCTCTCTCAGGAAGTGAAGGAAGGCACCAGGGCTCCAGCAAGGGTGAACAGGGGGGCTCGTGGACACTTTACCATAATAAACATTCCTTTTCAAATGCTTCTGGCTGCAGACAGGGTTTAGGGAGGTGGTGGTAGTGGTGGTGGTGGTGGGGAGGGCATTGGGTTGTCTGTAGTCAGTCAGACACATTTTGCAAACATGAGATAAAGTGCTTAAAAAAGCAGCTGACGCGCTCGATTCAGCCGCTGCATAAGGAGGGCACAAACAGAACGGCGCCCCCTCAGCACAGCACAAGCAGACAAGGGAGGGCTGCAGTTGTTGAAAGCGCCACATCTAAAGCACTTTGCCATGACACAAATAGTCGACTTTACTGCTGGTTTTCAACCACAGGTCCACACAGGCTCAAAAGCACCCAGGTTGCCCTCATTCTCTGTTTAACGTGACCATACTGTGATTACACCTCTCCCTTCCATCGATATTTTTTTCACATTAAACTTTTGTCTGGATCAAAATGCTTCCACACCAAAGCAAACCACACTGGAGTTCTAGAAAAAAAAAAATCCTCTAGACCTTTATTTTCCATTGGACTTGGATGCCATCTCAGGTTCATGTCCAAGTTTAGTCAATTGCGCTCACATTACCAAAACCAACCAAACCGACTGAACCTGGGTTTGAACCAAAGGGTCCAGTGTGCACTCTCAAAATCAGTTTGACTGTGAGGAACTAGGTGATGGCAATGTACAGTACAATGTTCAAAGCTGAAACTACGCTGCTGTGTGGTTGCATCTTCTCAGAGCTGAAGTGCTTTGGCCCTGAGCTGGAGATATGTGGTGGAATGATAAACGATCTGGCTTTACTTTACCCTTCAGGTCTCAGGACAACATACAATGTATGGGCTTACAAAGATAACAGAGGATCTCCCCTTGGAAACCGAAGATCTCTTGAAATGGACCATAAATAAGTTCGGCGGTGTAACATCTTTTACAGAGGTGCTTGACCCAGGGACTTTCCATTTCAAAAGCAGGCCGGGTAAGACTCTCTGTCAAATGTGCTGGACAGCCTCGCATACAGTATGTTATACTGTAGGTGCCCACAAAGTGATTGCAGCAAATTAAAACCATAAACGGTTCTTCTGTCTCTGCAATTACTGTAACTGTAGTGTACTGTAATACTGTACTGTAATTTCCCTTCCCTACGTCATGTGTATCAAATGCCCATTATGAAATGGCCTTTATAAAGTACAATCTTAATCTATGCATACAACTCCCCTGACACTCTTAATTATATATGAAGACCCTATTTATTCAACTAAACAGAAACAGATTTTTCTCTAATTGCTTCACTTTGTAAATGACAGTAAAATGGTCCAGTGTGGAAGACAGTGTAGCTGTGTGTGTAGAGACAGGGGACCTAATGTTAAAAGTGTGTGTCCTTGCATTGATATACAGTACACCTCAAAGCCGACACAGTGTCCTGTGAGATCCTTCCAAGGACACGTCTCTGAATGGATTCAGAGAGTCAATATTTTGTTACTAGGTGCATTCAACATTATCAAGTCAATGCATTCTGGATTGACTTTGCCAACAAATGGGATGCAAGTATGAACAGGGCTTTTGAAGGCTGTAGTTTCCTACTTCATTATGTTGAATGTGTCTGTTAGTGATAGTTGTAGCACCCACAGTACTGCACTGCACATACTGTAGTGGAAGATAAAATGGTCCATCCTCCAATCTGTGCTTCATTACTTCAGCGTCAGGTAAAGATTGCAAGCTGACCCTCACTGAGAAGATTCCTATGGACGAAAAATCGGCATCATCGTCATCGTCATCACCACAATCCACCGTGAAGTCCTGCTACATTCCATCAGCTAGCCATCAAAAACAGTTGCACATCATCAATATCCCTGATGACTCAAGCATCCGGTGAGGACCGATTTCTGTGTCTGGGCACAGAGATTGGTATCAGTACCAAAGTAGTGTCCATACAAGCAGATAAGACGGTTTTCCATCCAACTTGTAAATGCGCTTAGGCAAATAAGAAATCCTTGATGGAAACATCTGCAAAGCCGCATCAGTCCCTTATTGCGAATATAAATTGGGAGGTGGTTTAACTTTTGATGCGACTAAGGTAAATGCACGTATATTCGCATTAACCACATTTCTCTCCATAGACGTTAATTCCACAGCTGGTCGGAACACGTCACTTGAATAGCCTAACGTTCATTTCTTATTCGCATTACACAGTTGATGGAAACACATGCAGAGTCGCATAGTCGCAAGCGGAATTAATTCTATGCGAATATTAAAAGCGAATAACGTTGGATGGAAACCCAGTCAGTGTCTTCCCCTCAAATGAAAATGAATAATGTAAAGTAAAGAATAGGGGCTTGTGTCCTATGTGTACTGTTTATACATAGTTGTGCATTTACATATTGTTGCCTACCCCAGTGCCCCCGTAATTTAAAAATGCTATGTGGAGTTGTCAAGTGATGACATTTAAAAATGACCATAGGAAATAATCAATAGATTATAAAGAAATCATTTGAACATAAATTCAGATCTCTTATCTCTTATCTCAAATCTTGTAATAGCTCTTTGTACCCAGCCTGGGAAAACCCATTCTGATCTGCAGGAGACAATTTCACCGGGCACTTTGTATGGTTTGTCTAAGATAGAGAGTCAGTCAAAATAGCTCTAACGGGATGGAAGTGGTTTTGTTCTAGTTGTTGATTCCATCTCAAAGAAGATAACAGCTAGGTATCCAGACCAAGAACAATCTCTATTGAGATACAGTAGGCCTAATTGGTCACGAAGGCCAGTGCATTTTTAAAGGAGCCCGTCGTAGCTTCACAGCAAATCTCACTGAACTCCACATAGCAGCTTTGAACACTATTCCGAGCCAGAATTCGAGCTTTCTGGCATGGTGATGTTTCCTAAGATTCTTCCTCTTCCTCTCTTTCAGCCATGTGCTTGTGCATGTACTCCCAAAAGATGTCAGCTTATATTTGAGAGGTCCCAATGAAACGGTTTGGGAGATTGCAGGGGGTCAAGCATCGTATGCGGTATGTATAAACATGCTGACCATCCACTGGTTGGCCAGGGGCCAGAGGCTAATCTGAGATTGGCCATTAGTTGAGATTATGCAAACCCAGTGGCCATCAGTTATCTATTTAAGCAAGAAAACCCAAGAGACCCTTGAGTCCACAGTCGCAGAATGAGAACCTGGCATAACCTGTGATTGACTTGCCACTGACTAAGATTGCATTTAAGGTGATTTCAAGACACCCTTTAAAGGAATACGCCACCGTTGAGGCTAATTTCTTCAGTTTAGGTGAAGAAAGGTAATACTCAATTGTTTAACTGAAGGGGAGGTGAAAATTGAGTAAATTAGCCCAGACGGTGGCATATCCCTTTAAGCAAAACCTCTAATTATTCTAAAGTCTGAGGAAGCCACTGCCTTGTGAGCCTTACAGTACATACATTACATATACTGTAGGCTACCATATATTGTATAAAATGGCCAATGTGTTAAATGCTAATCGGCAATTTATTTAAAAGGTCATCTTACTGTAAATCAATATGAAATAACAGAATGAATCACTGTGTCAAAGCAGTGCAACCATAGGCATGTCACCTACTGTATTCTTTTTTTATCAGGCAAATGGCAGAGCGATGTTCACAGGCATGGGATCCATGATGCTCTCCCCCACCAAGGGAGTAATATTTCATGGGAGTGCTCAAGAGCTCCAGCAGGTGGCCTTAGGCTACTTCAGCATGGACTCCTTTACCAGTTACTCTGAAATACAGACTCCTGCCTCAGTTATCAGTGTGACCATTGGGGTACAGGAAGGTAAGAGTGCATTGAAACTGCTATAATAGCCCTAAACACTCAGCTTAACTATACTGCTGCACTATACTAATGTACTATCACTACTACTAAACTGTACTTCTATACAACATACATGTATAGTGTGCTGCTATTATCATGGAGTCTACAATACATAATACGAGAGCACCATTAGAGTTTCCCTTCATTGGTGCTGTAGTGCAGGAGTGGACAAACTAAGCTCTGTTTTGATGGGGCCCACCATCTAGTAAAACATGAAGATTGATGTGACATGTTTGGCAATAATATCATTAAACAGTGTAGCATTGGACGGCCTATTAGGTCGTTCTTTCACTTGCCACTGCTTAAAAACTAGATTCTTAATTTTACATTGGCACTTGACATCTTAGATTTGTCATTGTTAGGTCCACAAACAGAAAAGTTTGTCCAGCCCTGCTGTAGTGTAAGCCATGTTAAACCATGTGCTGTAGTTTTTGACAGCCATTTTGTTGTTATGATCGATGACTGACAAGTCATACCTGTGCTCCATTTTAGACTCGGGCCCAGTCAGTCCAGCATTGACGACAGCACTTCCCATAGTGACCACCGCCGCCACGTCGGCTATTACCATGGAGATCCACCTTTATAGCTCACCTGAGTATGGGCCCATTCTCGACCCCAAGACCCCTCTCCAAATGGACAAGAGGATCTACGCAGAGGTATACACACACACACTCACACACACACACACACACACACACACACACACACACACACTCTATCACATGGTTTAACACACAGCCTTTACCTTTAGACATCAAATCAGTCATCTTCATAGTGCAACACTATGATCCACACTGCCAAATGCATGTTACAGTATTACTGTAGCACAAGGGGAGAGCTATGGGAATGCATCTTTTCCTTCATTCTACTTTCCCAACAAATCATTATCTGTTTTTTCAAAAAAGTAAAGCTTAGGAAGTAACGCTTAGTGAAGTGTGGTTAACACAGGTGTGGTTACAGTGAAATATTTTTTTTTTGTAGTTGGCATAATGTAAGACATTGATTTGAGGTTCATACATAATGCATCTAATATGGGGAATTTGGGAATTACAGCATTATAATCTTTACTGGAGATGATATAGCTACTCTTGGCTCTGGAGAATTACACCAAAAGTTATGAAACCAAACCAGCTTCTGCTGCTGTTGAGCTAATTACAGTCTATTTGGTTGAACCCCCCTCAGATCACTGATCATGTGGTGGGTGGAGTGGAGATTGCGGCCAAGGTGAGCAAGTGCGTGGTGCAGTCCCGGGACGCGTGTAAGGTGACGAAGGAAGTGCCCTTCAGGACGGAACCCTGCACCCCAGCAGGCTGCCCCGCTCACAGGATTAGGTTCAGCTTCTCTCTGGAGCCGGTCCACGACATGGCCATCAGCAGCTGGGAGCTGCACTGCGACATCTGCTTCTCCCACTCCCCCGAGGTGAGTTAGCGAGCAGAGCCTGGGAGTGAATGAGTCGGCCTGTGAGTGAGGGAGGGATTGAGGGAGTGAGGGAGTGAGTGAGTGAGTGAGTCTGTCAGTCAGTGAGTCAGTGACAGAGTTTAGAGTGGATTTGGGAGTGAGATAGAGAGAGAGAGAGAGAGAGTAGGTTTGTGGATGAGTGACTATCTGAGTGAGTGAGTGTGTGAGTTCAGGATCCAGGTTTCCATTCAACTTATTTGCATTTTCTATATGCAGTCATGAAAATACGGGTAAAGAATATGCACATCTTTGTGTATTTTTATCCACAGTGATGCACATGGACATTAGCCTAATCAGGGGAAGTATTCCCACCAGCTGTAGGATCAAAACCTAAGGAAAGGGATAGAGATGCAACAAATATTAATATTTGTGAATAAACTGTTACCATCCATTATGCATATACTTGTGTATATCAACAGTTTATCCACCCCTCTCAAGGGAAACAAATATATTCACATTAGAAGACTGATGTGCATTTGCAGGTGTTTCCAAATGACGATGTCTTATTCAAATTCATTAATAAGTTGGATTGAAACCTTTCTATGATGCGAAACATTCAATTTGTAAGTCAATGATTGACGATGTGTGAGTGAGTGACTTAGCGAGTCAGTGAATGAGTGAGTGAGTGAGTACATCATACAGTTTAATAAACAATTTCTACTCACAGAATTGTTTATTAATGGAGTGATTGCTTGCATGAATTTATGGTGTTTATGTTCAATGTGTAGGTACTGTTTGTATGTACTGTATGTGTGTGTGTGTGTGTGTGTGTGTGTGTGTGTTTAATACAGTATGCACTGTACTATACAGTATCTATGTACGTATGCATGAGTTAGTGGATAGGTGTATACAGCCTACAAGCATGAAGAGGTTTGGAGGCCCTGTCCTAAGGTTTAGAGTTTGTGCATTTGTGGTTCTTCTGTGGGAGCCCAGAGTTTCAGCAAGTATTGATCTCAGCAGCATCCCAACTGGGCATATGATGCAAAAATGTTGAAGTTGTTATGGACATTTCAGAACATCCCTTATGACACTGAATGGTTTCTAAAGGCCAAAATAAGCATCATTTATTCATTTAACTGAGAAGAGAGCATTTTCTGACATTGCCATTGAAGGAAAAAGGGGCCAGCTGTGTGATACTTGTTGGCACAGGCTGTTAAACACAGCAAACAGTGTTTAAATGATTCAGCTGTATTTCATGTGTTTGGCTGTCTGGCTTCTGGTGAAATATCTACGCAGTGCTGAATGAATCCCACATTTGTATCACTTCAGCCTAACTATCACTATCATATACAGTATTAAAGCAGTAGCATTGAACACTAGACAGACTATTGCAAGTAAGGTCAGGGTGATGCTTTAATAACATCTTAACATTATTGGAAGACTTTATCTTTCATCGTTTTATGCCACTGTTGGGGGTGATCACTTTCATCTACAGCAATACATTTGCTTGGCCTGATGAATACCTCAATAACACTTGTATTAACATTTACTAAAAGTACTTTCTTCTGTTTCCTTGATCAGACATGTTTCCCTGTGGTAAAGGCCAAGAAAAACCTGGAGGTTGCTCGAACTATAGCTCCACCACCGAGTAAGTAAAACTTTCTTATAGACATGTCTTATCAGATTGTTGTGTGTTGTGTGGGTTAGATTGGGCAGTGACAATGTATTCTTGAATCACTGAGTTAATAAGGGGGGTTGTGAATGAGTGAGTGAATGAGTGAGTAAGTGAATGACTGAATGAGAGAGAGGGAGGGAGAGAGAGAGAGAGAGAGAGAGAGGATTTGTGATTAAGTGAGTGAGATAGAGAGAGCAAGAAGGAGAGAAGGTTTGTGAGTGAGAGAGATAGAGAGAGGGAGAGAGCAAGAAAAAGAAAGAGGGAGAGAGAGAGAGAGGAGGTTTGTGAGTGAGTGAATGATTATCTGAGTGAGTGAGTGAGTTAGCGAGTGAAGGAATGAGTGAGTAAGTAAGAAAACTTTCTGACAGACAGAAAAGTGGCAACTGCTGCCTCTAACATCCTGCTCATTTTTCTTCAGTCTGGCCTGTTATCAAGTGGAGCATCTGACCTTGTATTACTTATTGATCGCGTTAAGAGAGAAAACATAATCATTCTGTTCTTGGTTTTCCAGACATCAAGCGTCAGATTTTTCTTTTTTTACCAACTGATGGCTTTCTGTGGTTATCACAGCTTATTTTTTCAGATTTTTTTTTTTTGCTTTGCTTTGCTTTACTGAAAGAAAATAGAACAATGCTATGAGATGAAAAATGAAAAAAAAAAAAAACTAAAAGAAAAACAAATAAACAAACTCATTTACACAAAAGGACAGGTCTCTGGCATACACCTTAGCCAACAATGGACTTGACAACATTGTTATGCCCCTGCCTCAATCCTGAATCACGAGCAAACAAATCCCTCTGGAATATTCCATAGCACATCCCCAGCAACAGGTTATGCTAGTCCTGCCTCCGTAGCTTGTGCTTGACTGCCATTTTGAGTGTAACCATGGCAATGGGGTCAGGATGTCGGGTAGGAGGGAGGTGTCAACTTAGGGAGCTGTGTGTGCGTAGGTGTGTGTATGCATGCGTGTGTGTGTGTGTGTGTGTGTGTGTGTGTGTAAGTGGGGTGAGGGAGGAGGGGTGTATATGCGCTACGAGGCAGGGCGGGACGAAGTGGTCTCCACTGAGGAAGGCCTGCAGTCTGACCTTGTGGCCACAATCAGAAATAATGAGCCTGCTGGGATTGATTGTGTCGGAGGTCCAGGCGCGCGGCCTGCCGCGGACGTCCAAACACCGGCCGCTGCCGCTATTGTCCAAGGCACACAAAGAGGGGAAGGTGCGGATCTTCAAAGGCCAGATAATCGTCAGGCAGATGAGTCAGGAACAAGATGCACATTCCTCTGCTCTCGCCAACAGGAAGGGCCATTATTCCTCATTTGCACACGCACACACATACTAAAAAAAAGTAAAAAATAAAACACGTAAAACAGAGAGAGGTCATGTTTTCACCACCAAACACAAATCGGTTCGCTTGGCCAAAAAATTATTTTTTCCTTCAATCGTATTTTTTTGTTGGCTCTAGAAAGGATGTGCAGTGTGTCTCTCTCTCTCAGCATCAGTAATTTTTTTCTGTTTTTTTCTCTCTCCCTCTTTCTCCCTCTTTTCATATTTTTTCCCTCTCACTTCTTTGTGAATTTTTTTTTTTTTTTTTTTGTGGATTCAGAGACAAATCCCCAGGAATCATATTTAATGTCTGTTGGGGCTCTTGGTTTCTGATTAGTGACAGTTGTATTTCCATGTTGCCTGTGGCGATTGGTGTTACTTGACAGGACACTATGTAGGATTTGCCAAACAAGTGTCTGGAGCCAGTGGTCAACCTCCGAAAAAAAAAGATAGGCAAAGAACAGAAAAAAGAGAGAAAAAAAAATATAAAGAAAAAAAATGGCTTGGATAAGAGCCACTTTAGAGCCTTTTTGCCAGGTTGTGCTTTGGCCTCGTCCATACAACAGATTGCTGCTCCCATTGGCTTAGAGATAACTTTGGCACTGGAGGCCTTTCAAAGGTCTAGCTGAGGTGGGGGTCGCAGGTGAGTTTTAGCATTGCAGTCACTGAACAACAGGTGTCATCATAAACATCATTGAAATTTCAAACTAATCCATTTTTTTTTTTACATTTTAGGAATTTGAAATTCCTGGAGTAGCAGAGATGTAAATATAACAGAAGTATTTCACATTAGAATAAATCTGTCTGTGATTCTGCTTGGGATAAATCTCTGCCACTTTACACTGTGCTGAGGTCAGGGTG
>JASCQY010000022.1:5554178-5565605 GCA_030264315.1 Sardinella tawilis
CTCGATCCCGGCCCCCCATCACAGTCAGGAACGACAATGTGGCCCCCAGAGAAAAAAGTTTGGGGACCCCTGCCTTAGACCCTCCCACGCAATCTCACACAAAATGTTCGTCTTGAGGAGCCCTGGCCAGGTGGTGGCTCTATAGCAAGCAGGCACACTGGGTGTGTGGATATCATGGTAATCATAATATCTAATAACCTGTGGAATTTCAGACCACTCACTCAAGGCATTGAGATTTTATGACACACTTCCTGTCTTTGTGGCGAGATAGTAAAACTATTGAAAGTTTGTAAATTTGCCAATTTGTCATATGACAGTATATCAAAATCCCTTCACAATTTAACCACATATCAACCACATCATGGCATCATGTGGGTCAAATTTCAGCATGATCTGACAAACCGCCTCAGAGTTTGTTAAAATGTATCACATGCCCAAGCGCCCAAGCGCTATAGAGTCCATGTGCCATGCCTGGGTCCCATTTACTGTGAGTAGCGGTGGCAATGATGGACGTGTGTGCCAAATTTGGTGAGTTTTCGCCCATGGGAACCACCCGGAAAAAGGCCAAACGATACCTTTAAAAACATTTCTGAGCCGAAAAGCAATAGGACTTCGCACCTTGGTGCTCGGGCCCTAAAAACAAGTTTTCTAGTCATGCTTATAGCCGATGCCAACGTCAACATTATAAGACCTACATGTCTTACTAGCCAGAGATCCTTTTAAGTGTAGCCTAAATAGAACTGATGAATGGTGGAACTGATTTCCCCCCATCTCTGGGTGTAGAGAGACATGAACAGACTCTGGCTCTTATCCAAGCCAGAACAAAAACTCAGACAGCTGAAGTTAAGTGTGTCATTCAGTTTGAATTCATCTTAATCAATATGATTTCAGCATCGCTGTAAGTTTCACTGCAACTTTAGTATTTTCTTTTTTTTTCAAAGATTTTTTCACCTTTATTCAGATAGGGCAGTTAGAGAGTGACAGGAAATGAGTCGGAGAAAGAGATGGGGAAGGATCGGGAAACAACCTTGGGTCAGACTTGAACCCTGATCCCCAGATCCATGGTACAGCACCTTTGCCAGCTGAACCACGGTGCCCCCAGCAGCTTTAGTACTTTCACTGTGATCCCAGCCTGATACCCCTCTGAACAGCATCCAACATCTCCAGCATCAGCAAAAAGGCAGTCAGCATGAATTGGCCCAACAGAGCCCAGGGCAAGGACCATGCATGGGTACTGCAAAGCCATGGAGAACTTCAAAGACAGACTTCAGGTGTCCCAGGGCTGGACAGGACTGCCGTACTGTGGCAGGTCAAGTAAAAGTTTGTTAGTTAGATGTCTAAAAGAAGGTATTCAACTGAGGGTTGGTTGCTAAACCCTCGGGCAATAAGGCACCTCTTCATGGCAACCTGTGGGGTGGGGGTCGTCATCATCATCATCATCATTCACAGATTCAGCACCAGGAGAGCTCTGTAAAGCTATTTCTCTTCTTAGAGCATGGTGGAAAGAGCACATGTCCAGGACGATAACAGAGCGAAAGCAGGGGAGTTATATGTGAGTTAACACAGTCATCACGAATAAATAGGCCTATTTAATACTAAGCCATTAACCATATGATTATAAACACACAATGTCTATCAATCTAATCCATATTCCTGTGTCTTGGCCAGCACCTCTGCATGGCCTGCAACTCTTCTCGTCACTATTTCACATCTCATCCCGCTATCCCAACCAATCCTCTTCCCTTGTGAGTAGCCACAAAAGCGGAGTCACAAATGAGCTCCTTTACCCTGGGAGGGGCGCTCAGACTGAGCACAACGGCATCTACTGTACCCTCACCACCAGCGGGGCAAAAGCCATGGCTGCTGTGTGCTGCTATGAAATTGGAGGTGAATGTGCTGAGAAAGTGTAGCCTACTGGTATTTGTCTGGCCTGTAGAACCTTGTAGATACCAGAAGGGCCATGGAGAAGTGACGTCAAGGCTATGATGCAGAATCTTGGATGTAAACCACACCAAAACCCCCCTTGTCATTAGCCCTGGCACACACTGAGCTGTGCCAAAGAGTGGTGGGTGAGCTGGAGTGGGGGTTAGAGCAATCCACAGACAAGCAGCCACTCCTGAAATACTGTACCAAAGAAGTCTGACTGAGATGAAAGACATTGGCAAGCTGCCGTTCTGCCTTTAAGGATCCAGTAAGTCACCTGCAGTAGTCAGTAGTCACCAAGGTACCTGCTCTGAATTGTATTGTAGACAAGCAACCTATCCATATGGCACCACCAAAAGCCACTTCCACTTTATTTATTATCGCTACACCATTGCCAAGACACCAATGGCTGACTTCAGAAGGCGGTGTGGGGGAAACATATGCCCTGTCTTCAAAATGTAGAAAAAAAAAACAAAAAAACAATGGTAATGCAATGTATCTAAGCAATGGGCAGCTGAAAAGAGCAGTTCATCTGGTTTTATTGGCAAAGAACTGAACACTGATGTAGGTCTATTAATGAGCACACTAAGCTGGCCATGAATTTGTAGATAGAGAACTCCTTGAACAAAACCCCCAGTGGGCCTGCCAATCTCTCACTACGCTGACAATCGCTAGTGTGTCCGGAGTTATAGATCTCAGGCATTCTATGATTGGCAGTTTTAGGTGACAGACAGACCTCCTTGTGGCTTCAGTATCAGTATTCAGAATTGCATGTATTTGATGCAGACATGCCTCAATGCCACTTGCTGCCCCTGAGTGCTATCTCAGAAGACAGAGAGCACTACTCTTCATCACCACCACGATCATCAGCATCGCCGTGTGGCTGTGAGTGGCGCCTCTACCGTCAGCAACAGGAGAGCCGCGTTCTGCGCCTCCGCCCTACAGGGAGACTGGTGAAGCGAGCCCGGGGCCAGGCACTAATCATCGACTAATGACTCACTAGAGCCTTCAAGCCAAGTCTGTTTGTTTCTGCTATGTCACTGCAGCGGATCTTTCCTCAATGGGAGGCACGATAATGAGAAATAAATAAGGTTTTTCAAGGGGCTCAGACTTTCTTTCTTTCTTTTTTAGAAAGCATCTGGAGACCAAAGGAATATGGCAGACTCTGTGAAGGAGGAGCATGGTTGGAAGCAGCCATGTCAAGAGTTGGTTGCCCCTATGAACACAAGGTGGTCCTTTTATAAACAACACCACACCAACCAAAAAAAAAAAAAACTGTGGAAGGAAGATTCTTTGCCTGGTTTGGAATATGGTACACTATTCACTTTTTATTTATTGCAAAATGGCATTTATTGAGCATAAATGTAAAGGTCATAACGCAAACACAACTGTTCTCCAGGTAATCCTTAAAACTGTAAACTCAGAAAGGTTTCCTTGGCGAAAAATGTGCTGCGTATCACTACTGTATTTGCATTCACTGATTTTTATTTTCATTTAGTCATGTAGTTGTAGTAGTTGTTGTCACCATTGTTCTAATATGTTTTTGCAGATGTATAATGTAGTCAATATGTGTTGTATTTCTCTCTCACTAATCCAGCATCAAAAGGCATGTCAACTATCACTGATGCAACCCTTGCCCCATCACCATCTTGACAAAGGTTAGGATGGAGTTTGGCATCTCAACTCCAAGGCCTTATCTTTCAATGCCATCAGGCAATAACCAATTCTGCGCCCCATAAAAAAGCTTGGACATTGTAGTGTCATACCATTACTGAGGTCATTTGTCACTACAGTAAAACTGTCCCTGAGCTCATCAATCAAAGCTCCATCATACCACAACTATGACAAGATAGGAGGCCCAGCACCTTGTTAAATCCACCCAGGTTGATCCATCCGATCCCCTTTCACGTCCAGCCGGGCTGAGCTAATGCATTTATTTTTCACTCCTCTTTATGGCTTTTCCAATAAAGCTGGCTATTATGGCTGATGGAATTATTGCTGTTTCTCCGCTTGCGTATCAATTGTACAGCTGCAGCCTCCGTCTCACTCTCCAAAGTAAAAGCTGTTTGTGTTCAGATGCTGCAGTCTGACACCAAGTAGAAGCTTAGCTGCTTTGGCTTTCACCTGCATTACTTAAAAAAAAAAAGAAAAAGAAAAAAAAAAGAAACCGACAGTGGGTGCCATAAATAAGGTACAATTTGCAGGAGAGAAACAGTCATAAAATTAAACAGCGTAACTGCTAACTCTCCATCTAATGACCCATATACTTTGTTTACGTGCCGCAATTGTATGCAGAGCCATTAGCCTTTTCTGGCACTTTCCCCTTATTTTTAATTGCATGTCGTAAAAAAATTACTCATTATGCATCTTGTCAGCATTGGTGCACTCCCTTATGTGCACAGCCATTTCTGATGCCCCTCACCGACAACCACAACCATCAGCATCCCCACCCCACCCCACTCCCCCTTATCCTACCCCTTCTTGCCGCCTCCCCTCTCAAGTTTATATATAAAATAATTGCATGTAGGGCTGTGACGGTGCTTATGTGGAGAGTGTGAGTGATAGAGAGAGAGAGAGAGAGAGAGAGAGAGAGAGAGAGAGAGAGAGAGAGAGAGAGAGAGAGAGTGTGTGTGCCTTGTTGCAAAGTGATAGAGAGAGGACATGACGAGGGGGAGCCCCCCATAACTGGTGATGCCCAGGTAACCTTTGCAGATGAGATTCTCTCATTACAGCGGCTGGAGAAGGCCATCCTGTCGACACCTCCATTCCTCTCTGGCTGCGGCCCGTCTGATCTGTCTCCATTTTTGCCCCTGTAGCAGCGACGGGAGAATCTTCATGCAAATATAATGATGGATGCACCTGCTGACTGTGTGGACATCTGTCTCTTCCTCCACGACTCAGCCGAGGTGCTGCTGGAAAAAAAGCGGTATGACAGATATAGCGAGCTGAAATAACACTGGAGAGAGGGAAATTATCTCCTGAACACGGGGCCCATGCCCTCGGAGAACTGACATTAGGAAGCTGTCAGCGCACTGAACACTTCTGCCTGCCAGATCTGCACTCTGAATCGCCCTGTAGAGCAAAGCAGCTTTGTTTGCACTGTGTCAACTTTTAAAAGTGTATGATTTCAAGGTAGCGACGCTGTAATTACAGTTTTGTTCACGGTAAATGTTAATATCATATGCAGGTGATTGATTTCATGTAGCACAAGAAAAACTCGCGGTCTCTGTCGCACTGACTTTTGTGCACAGCTATGCTGACCGACAAGATGAACTGAAAAATGTGAACGTTTGAAGCGGTTTGCATAGCAGATCAAAGCCCCGCCGAAACGCTCTGTGCATGTTAAAGGGATCCTTAAGCTGATCCATATGTCATATTTAATTGAGCGTTATTCAACCTTCATTTAACCTTGTGTGTGTGTGTGTGTGTGCGCGCGTGAGAGAGAGAGAGAGAGAGAGAGAGAGAGAGAGGTAAGGATCGAGTGAAACTCCAGCACCATGGACAGCGCTTTAGTTGTCTGAGGCGCTGCCGCGGCAGAAGCCTACAGTGAGACTGCATGCTGTGCTACAGTGGTTCAGTTGCAGGGCAGAAAGTGCCTTTTCTTATGACGAGTGAGATCGTGTAATCCGCACGTTTGCATTACAACAAGGACATGTGTACCTACGACCTGGGGAAAATGTGCATAAATACCTTTGACAACACCTCCAATGTTGTCCTTGCTCAACCAATCACAACAAATTAGTCACAGAAACATTTTCACAGATGTGTAGAGGTACCTGGCAGATGTCTGCGAGCGAGGAGTTCAGGAATAGAATTACTGCTCCTCAACCGAGGCTTTATCCGTCCCTGCTCCTGCACCCCTTGCTCCCCCCTTTCCGTTCCCTGCTCTTGATGTGGTCCAGTCCCTCCCCTCACTGTCTGGCAGAGCCGTCCTCTATAATACAAAACTGTATTCTCAGCGCCTCCCCCTACTTTCTCTCCGTTTTGCGCCTTCTCGCTCTCTCTCTACCGCTCACCCTCCCTCTCTCTCTCTCTCTCTCTCTCTAGTCTGCGTGTCTCCGTCTCCCTTCTTTGACATCCTCCACCCTGCGCTTGTCCACCTGACCACCGACGCCTTCTCCACGGACTCCCCAGGTCTTGATCGAGGCTTGACGATCGCTTTGAGACCCGTAGGGATATTGCACAGCGATTCGCTGCCCCTTTATTTCCCTCCGGACATTCTCAGTTCAGTTGCGGCGGCTCTTGGAAGACCGATGGTGAGAGTCTAGCCGAAGCCACGGATTTCTCTCTCCCGAGCATGAGAGGGGCTGCCAACTCATCCGCAACCCAGAATCCGAGACCAACAGAGCAGCATGAGCCTGGGATACGTATGCTCCAGCAGAAGTTTTCCGAGAAAATAAACCACCTCGGACCACAAATACCTGCCACGGGGGAAAATCAGTTTTAGGTAAGAGCAGACTTGGCGTTCTTGGATGCCGTTTGGCACTATTTTTAAGGGCTAATTGATTTTGATTTCTGTCTCTGAGCTATTGGACTGAACGGGAACCCGCGTGTTAGTTATGGCGATGTTGCTCGATCAGCAAGGTGCAATGATAGCAGCAAGCATGCGTTTGGGCTTTGCCTGACCTTAGGGCAGTTCTGTGGTTCGTGGTAATTCGGTAATTTCCCTGGGTGTGTTTGCAGTTTGCAGTCTCAGTAACACGTTAACTCAGGGCTCATATTTGGTGCAGATTCTATCTATTCAAGACGCTTCGTAAAGACAAGAATGGGTTAGTATAATTTACTTCTCTCTTGGATGCGAAGCGAATGGATATTAATGGATAACAAGGGGGAAAGCTGCAGTAGAAAGATTGTGAAAGAGCTAGAGAGAGAGTGAGAGAGAGCATCTGTTTTCAATCCACGCGCAGTTCCTTTTCTAATTCACTCTCCTTGGTTCCGTCGGTTTTGAAGTAGACCATTAAGAAATCGGCTTCCGATTCCCTATTATACTGTATCAGTTTCAGTGCTATTCAGAACTACTGGTGTAGGACACAGTACAGCAACTATCAGCACTGGTGATGTGCAACATAAAACTGTGCACACATACACTTGACATGGCTTTAACTATTTAACAATGTGTTGGTTTATAGTGGCACTTTGCAGGTAAACACAAACATGGCCGGGCGACTTGGAAATTGATAAATGTGGTTGGAAATTATGCTCTCTCTCTTTCTCCCTCTTTCTGGCTGTATGCTTTGCATACGCTCTAAGGAGTGAAATATATCAGTTTTTATGATGTGGAGGATTTGAATTTGCAGAATAGGCCTGCTAATATCATTGTTTGATAAATAAACTCCGACTTTGTTTCATCCGCTGTCTTCCCCCGAACTTGTGTCCGTGCGGTTCTGACGTTTAACTGCGGGGGGAGCTCGCGCACTTTTGCGTTCATGCGTCCACTTGGACTTTAGAAACTAGCTAATTGAGTGATGATGATCGACACAAAGTAGGTGCAGTCTTGCCTTTTGGTGATTTTTTCCCCCTCCTGTGTTCAGCTTGCTTGATTGCTGTTTGAGATTACTTTTCACACCTTCATCGACCGTCCTTTTTCACTGAGGTCAGTGTCCTTAAGTGTGCATCCAAGGTTCTGGGATTTTTCAAAACAAGGTGATTCATAACAAAGTAATTTGAAATTCACCACTATCTCACCCCCTATATTTCACACTCACAGTCAAAGACAGATCTTTTTTAACAGGCTCATGCATTGCATGCATGATAACTGTGCCTCATTCTGTGCTACTATATAGTATTTGCTTCCTCTGTACATATACATTCACACAGTTGGCTGGGTAGGCCCTCTTTGGCAGTGGGCTTGTGCATGATGAATGGGGCTTGTATGAGTATGTTGCACACGCGTGTGGCGCTAATACCGAATAACGCATGGAGGGCAAAACAGCATACGCAAGCACACTTCTCAAAGAAAATGCCAGCTGCTGCTCTAGGCTACTACTGTGCCCCATTATTGCTGACCCCGTACATGAGAACCCTTTCCAAAAGACTGGCAGAGTGTAGTGTGCCGAATGTGTGTGTATGTGTTTGTGAATGTGTGTGTGTGTGTGTGTGCATACACAACGGCATAATGTTACTCGCAGGTTTGTGTGGTGTACCCCAGTGATGGATTGATTGCTTCCCCATGTTGCCCGTGATTCACAAAGGCAAATCAAGGACTGCTGCTCTGAGGCTGAGCCCTTGGCGATGGTGGTGGTGGTGTTGGAGGAGGCAAGGCTGGCTGTGGAGAGAGAGAGAGAGGGAGGGAGGCAGTGGAGTGACTGGGTCTGCACTCACTGTGGCATGGACAGGAATATCAACTACAAGCCTCTTTTGGCAGGGGGAATAATAGCCCCTGTTTCTCATTGGCAAGAACAGGGCCCCGTGCTGAACCCAGAGAGGATGTGGGCAGCCTCCGAGGCTCACAGCTGTAAGGGCAAACTGGCCCCATCGCTGTGAATACTCTTTATTTTTGTCCTCGCAGTCGCTCACTCACTCACTTGCTTGCTCGCTCGGAAATTGGTCCCTTTTTAAAAACAACAGTGACACTAACGCTAACGTGGCCTATGTTTAAACCATGCAGCTTGTGTGCCTGAGATCTTAGAGCTGGGCCCAGATGTGGATTAATTATTTGTTTTGAGTGTGCCTTGACTGACTCAGAGAGAGTGTTCGACTGCTGATAGGAACTGTGAGGAAAGACATGATTACTGTTTGGCAGGCAGGCAGGCTGACAGCATGCACTTGTACACAGTTGTTCAAAAATTCTCTCTCTCTCTCTCTCTCTCTCTCTCTCTCTCTCTCTCTCTCACTATTTTGGAATGCTTAAATATGTATATGGGGAATTTGATTTTACATGCTCTGGGTAAACATGAATAAGCAATGCAGCAGGGGGTGGAGAAAAAAAGAAAGAAAAACGTTAAAATAAAACTGCCATCCCTGGTATGGTATCAATGGGACATTTCATTGAAAGGGGGGGGGGGGGCTAAATGTGGTAGCCTAATATTTGCGACTGCTTACTCAGATGGGTGCCTTTGTATCTGCTTGAGCGGTGGTGAGTATCAAGATGCCCGTATGTAAATGTGAATTGCATAGATCTGTAGAAGCTCAGCAGGACACATGCCTTAAAGCTGAGGAGGGACCACTGACTCAAGATCAGTGGATCCCTGGATGAATTAATCATGTCATGCAGCAAAAAAGTGATAGAGACGTGCAGATCAATAATTTACTGACCAAATACATGAGCCTCACTCCCAGAGAAGCCGTCAGGAAGAGAGAACACTGTTCTCAGGAGGTGTGACCACACTGTAGGGAGAGAGGGATAGACAGAGGGAAAGATTCTCTCTCTGTCTCTCTGTCTCTATCTTTCTATCCCCCATTCTCTCTCTCTCTCTCTCTCTCTCTCTCTCACACACACACACACACACACACACATAGATGGAGAAGGAGCGATAGAGAGAGAGAGAGATGCATTTTCCTCAATATATGGTAATGGCCTCCAGTTGTCTTATTTTGTCTCAGCCCAATCTAATGTATTATGTGTACAACATACAGTTATTTCTCCCCCTCTCTGTCTTTCACTCACTCTTCTCTGTGTTTTTGGGAGAGTAGATAGATAGATAGATAGATAGATAGATAGATAGATAGATAGATAGATAGATGGATAGATGGATTGATGGATGGATAGATAGATTGATGGCACAGCCAATGGGAGAGTGTTATACCCTTACATTACACTAGTGGGTACGAAGCTGAACACATTAGCCTCAGGATGCTCAATGTATTTGAATGAATTAGGGATGGAGAACAAAACTGACACTCTATTTGGGCAGCTGTGTGTGTGGTTTCTGTCAAGTTCACTCCACGTTAACCAGCAAAGAGTCATTATTTGATGAAGTATTGATCTGGACCTTGGATCTCCACGCACCTGTCATAGGGCACTGGCTGTTTATAGCAGCAGAGAGTGCATCCAGTCTTCTTTCATTCTTCAGTGATTGCAAAGATCTTCGAACTGGCACTTTGAGACGAGCCTCCAACCCTTTGGCAAGTGCTAAGCTCACTCAGCAAATCGCTCTCCTGAACGGGCCATCCCAGCTTCCTACTTCCCTTCGGCAAAGCTGAGAAATAATAGTTTCAAACTTTTTTCTTTTCAATAGCTTTTTCTCATACGGTATGTATTCGTGTAGCTTTTAATGATGTTATCGAATGTGAGTTGGCCCCAGCTTATCCACAAGCTGTCAAAAGTATGACAGCAGATTCTATCAATGCCTTGTGGCCAGGTCATCCCTGTGGTGAACATGACCAAAGTGGTGGATCTCACCTTACAAGTGTCAGATCAAGACACTGCTTTTTGATCTCATGGTTGAAACTACCCAGGATGCATTTGCTTCAGCTTTGGGGGCTTGGCATGGTATATGGCGTGCCTGTGAAATATGTAGTAGTAGTAGTGCTATACAAATAAAAATGACTTGACTTGACTTGACTTGTAGTAATTGTGAGCTTGGGTTTTAGCAAAACCTTTGCCCGCTTCTGGGCATCAGTAATACATCTGTAGCCTCCTCTGTCCTTTTGGTGGTATCAAGCTTTATCATGCTTGACCCTGCCTTCGGCTCGCCTGTCTGTTGTAGAATGAGCAGCTACTGTATGTTATCGGCTTTTTACCAAGCACTGCCCACATATAAGAAACACATCAGTGCGTTGCTTGTGATAATCTGCCTTTATTTGTATAGCTGCTAATCTTGAGCAGATTATGTTAGCAGTTATTGCAATGCACTTTAGAGGCTCTAACATTTCCCCAACATTGCCCAAACATTAGCCCACATTTCAGTATTCCAGCCTGTGTTATGTTGTCAGCTTTTGACCACCACTACCAATCCTTAAAGCCCCACACCCTGGTGGCGAGTCTTAGAAATGAAGGTGAAGTCCATCTTGACCAATGAGGCACTGACCTCACCACCACACAGCCCCTGGCCATCTTATCCTTACCTCGGTCAACATCTGCAGCTACTGTCTGAAGGACAGCATGACTTGGTACATTGGCACCCTATACCTGATCTTAATTGATCACTTCAGAATGTAAAAAAAAAGGACTGGATGTTTACACTTTGGCTATACAGAGACAGGAGCCACAAAACATTCCCTGTAGTGTGAGATTAGTTCAGATGGAAACATCATGTGTTCTCCTTCTGAGAACCGAGGTTATATTCATTGCCATTTAGTAGTACAGTGCAGTACATGTTATTTGCTTAACGGTGTGAGATCCATGTCTCCAAGGGCTGAGTGTTGGTTTCCTTTGGAAGTCTACACTCTTCAACATCCGCTCTCCCAGTGAGAGATGAATATTTAGGAGGGGAACTTTTGCCATCTGTAAGTGTACTCTTGCATTAGAACCCAAGCATAAAGAGATGGTGTGTGACTGTGTGTGTGTGTGTGTGTGTGTGTGTGTGTGTGTGTGTGTGTGTGTGTGTGTGTGTGTGTGTGTGT